>JAVVLW010004322.1:0-12756 GCA_034401795.1 Chaetoderma sp. LZ-2023a | reverse complement strand
GCATGACACGTGTGTTTCAACAAATTGTCTTACATCTTGTGATTGGTTCAACCTACTTGAATTTAACTTGGTGACATGTTTACCTATATGAAGTACAATGATATTGAGGTCAGCGGTCATGGTCATTTTAACACTTGGATAAAATTCAGTTTAACATTTTGATTCTAGTTAGCTCGTCTGGCTTTCATTTAGGAATTGGTGAAATTATTGGAACTAAGCATCGGCATATAGTTATCACAACCAGGAGGGGCAGCGGAGACATTTCAGACTTTTATGGTCAATGTCATTGTGATCTTGATACAAATCTAGATTTGCATTTGGAAGTGCAAAAGGCCAAGATTTTCGCCAATATCCCGTCAGTGTAGTACTGAGTTATTGATCTTGATCACGCATTTCACAGGTGGGCGAGTGGGTTGGTAGGTGTCCCTTGGTGTGTGCGTGCGTGTGCGTGCGTGCGTGCGTGCGTGAGTGAATGGTGGCAATGGCTGTGCATGCGTGCGTGTGTGTGAGTTGAACTGGGTCACTAAGTCGGATCGAGTAGGTGGGTAGGGAGGGAATGAGAGACAGTGACGGCGATCCGCTGGCACTTGTGATGCTATGAAAGAAGTTCGACCACCTAGATGGCGAGGTTACTTCCTGGTGGCGAAAATGCCCAATCTTATGGTATGCAGCATTCAGTTTATGAGAATTTTGTCAAAATACGTGAATAATTGACAGTTCCTGACTGCGAGATAAGAAATTCAATAGCATTTCTTTACTACAAATATACAGAATAGGCATATGTATCACTCAGGTTTGTCGGAATTGAAATTAACACTAGCGCGGCGGTACGAGGCTAGGAGAAATCGACAAGGGCTAGTAATAGGCGGTGCGGTCTTTAACTTGGTAATAATCAGCCATGTGATATACGCGCACACATTATTTTTACGGGATAACAGAGTTTGGCAAACAGAACGATATATCTTGTTTAGAAAAATCAGTATCTCGCGGTCTGTACATATATACACCTGTGCAAAAGTTAAGCACCACCCTATTTTTACACACATGCGAGGGTATATTCATGTGCTATGAAGAAAGCAATAGCATAAACATTTATGTACCAATCCATCTTAGTGCAAGAGGTAATAATGCAACTAGAGGAATGCTGATTATGATGGTGGGGAAACACTGTATGTTTTTGTTTGAACTTGAAAACGAGGCCTGAATATGGTTACGTTGACACAACTGACAACTATTGCCCTACAGTTGACACACGTGGCTAGATTGTCATTAATGGTGTCTGAAAACGAAGTTTAACATCTGTGCACGAGTTTGAGACTGTCATTATTAATACCGGGTATATCCACCTTGTGCCTGGATGACGGCCTGGACACGACGTCTCATGCTGGTCACCAACCGACTGATACGCCATTGTGGTATTCGTTGCCATTCAAGATGGAGTGCGTCTGTTAATTCCTGGAGGTTCTGCACAGGAGGATCCCTCCTTCTCACCATGTTTCCCAGAATGTCCCAGATATGCTCAATAGGGTTCATGTCAGGGCTCCTTGCTGGCCATGGTAGGGTTTCGATGGCATTCTGGCGGAGGTATTCATGCACAGCTCTAGCACGATGTGGTCGGGCGTTGTCATCCATGAATATAGGGTGGGTTCCAGGTGCATGATTTACAAAATGAGGGACCACAACTCTGTCCAGTATGGAATCTTGATATCTTTGTCCATTTAGTGTTCCAGGTACAGTCAACAGATCCAGCTTACAATCAAATGAGATGCACCCCCATATCATAACGGAACCTCCACCAAATGGAACTTCTTCCATGATGTTACGTTGGTCGTACGCCGTGCGTCTGAACCTCCATACACGAGTTCGACCATCTGTGGCATGAAGCAGGAACCGACTTTCATCGGACCAGTGTACCCGTCTCCAGGATCTCATGTTCCAGTGTCTTCTTTCGTTGCACCACCTCAGACGCTCCTCTTTGTGGTGTGCAGTGAGGAGAGGACGTCTGACAGGTCTCCTAGCTTTCATGCCAGCAGCATACAGTCTCCTTTTGACGGTAGACATTGACACTCTATTGCGCGTTTCCCATTGCTGGCTGAGCAGTCTGCTGTTGGTGAATGGAGATCTCCTAACAAGGCGTACTAGGGCTCGATCATCACGGGCAGTAGTCTTCTTCGGTCTTCCAGATCTAGGCCTGTCCTTCACCTCGTTAGTTTGCCCATGTTTTGCAATCAAACGACTGATTACAGTATGGTTAATGTTCAGCTGTCTGCCAATCTCTCTGCATGACATACCAGTGGTATGCATGCCTATGATCTGCCATTTCACACGATCACTTAACCTTCGTCTTGCCATAGCGGTTCACAATCAAGAGCTAATTCTCTCTGTACAAATAAACCACGGTCATGAACACAAAATTCCTAATCTTGTCGCCTAAATCTGTATGTAATGTTCTACACCTCAAACTGGACTTTTACATAACTGAACACGTGTGCTGTTTCCCGCCACGCACGGACATCAAGCGGCGTGAAGTCATGCATGCATGTGAATTTCGTACTTGGAATTATGTCAGCTAACGCGGGGACAAAAAGTATGGCAGCCTAGTTGTACCATCATGTTTCTACGTTCTATTGTTTTTGCTGGTGCTTAACTTTTGCACAGGTGTATACTATAAACGATTAAATAATCCCGAAGTACACCACTATTGCATACTAACGCAATACTGACATATGTCCGTTGATAAAGATCGTTCCCTCGTACACGTCACAGGTCAAAAGGTCACTTGAACAAGACGGCTTTCTGATTAACTCATTTCTTGTAAGAAAAATTATACTTTATCGCTACAAAATTAAAGAATGACTAGGTGTATTTATTTCCTCTGATATTTAATAATAGTTTGACGCTGGTCATACTTGGGTGTCTGGCTAGCCCCTTTAATTTGTCAAATATGATAACACCTTTTATTTCCGGTTGTTTTTATTGAAATCTAATTATCGTTTGAGATCTCCTTTAACCAAAATATAACTGCATCGGCGGAAACGGACTCAGAGCATAACATTTTACAACCGTCTTTACTATTTCTCTCAACAATTATATATGGTTAAATTTTAAAATTGTATTATGAATTCGCATTGTCACGTAGATCTAGCTCTGTCAAATGCATTTGCAAATTACGCTCAGGTTTCAAGGACGCAGACAAGCGAGACAGTGCCAACTTTAAATTTCTATAATTGCCTACTTCTGTGCTAGCCCTACTGGCAATCTCCCAAGAGCACGAGGTCTCAGTATGGTACCAAACATTCTTCATCAGTGATGGTCCCTGTAGCCAAAAATCAAGTTCAACTAAAACCCTCTCCTGGGTTGCACGTGCCTATCTATCAACCTGGTATACTTAGTTTCCCTGTTGAATCTTAGAGTTCCACTATTTCAATTTTATAGCAACCATATACATGTAAGCGGTTGAATATCTTGAAACAAATTCGGTAGGAACCTGGCTATAGGCAGCAACACCCTCCAGTCTAATTAGTTTCAAAATATTCAACATAGTATGTCTTACGTTATAGACGATTTATTATATTTGGTCTTTCGGGTTCAAAGGGCTGGTGTCTGTGAGAGCTTCCCATCTTCTGAGGATGTACACGATGGCGGTGGGAATACATATCACTTTCAACCGACGAACTGTAGAATTATGCAGTATACTAGTGGAAATGACAGTGCCTATATTTTACAGCAGACGCATTTCATTCACAAAAGTTAGCAGCGTTTGCAATGTCGAGAAGAACGAAGGAAGTTCTGATACAGATGCTTCTTCTTCTTCTTTTCGTTCGCTGATCATACCGCCAGTCCTGTAAGTGACTATTGACATGATCATAAGCGTTAAGTGCGTGGATCCATGGTTTATTAGAGTGCGCCGTGCGGCCTGGAACCTCCGTCTTCAGCACTCGAGGTTTCTGTCAGGGTTACCTCACCCGTACCTCCTTTAGTCGCCTCGTACGACACGCAGATGATATGGAAGGTGTATTCTAAGCCCCACCTACAGGGCAATACAGATGCACTGATTAATGATAACTGTCGATAGTGAAGCCTCGACCCGCAATGGGAAGATCGTACCGGTATTGAGAGTGTATGCACGTGCGTGCGTACGTACGTACGTGTCCGTCCGTCCGTCTTTACATTGAAAAAAACGCATTGGCACAGGAATTTAATTAAAAATTTCTTTGCCTAAATTTGTCCTATCGAGACCAAGTTTAGATTTACTTAGAGTGGTCCCCCCTTGAGATTAGTTGGGGTAAAGTGAATTAATCAGTAGGTCGCTTTAACAGGTAAAGGCTGGGATTGATCCTACATTATAGAGAAATCACACACACGAATGCACACACATACACACACGCACGTACATACGCACGCACGCACACATCTGAACGAATGCACGAATGCATGCAATAATACATGCACACAGTAATACATGCACGAATGCACGCAATAATACATGCATGAACGCATGCACGAACGGACGCACGAATGCATGCACGCACACACCCAGGCACTAATGTACTCACGAATTAATGCACCCACACCCACATACACACGCACACATACACCCACGCAAGTATAGATGCACACACGTACGGATGCTCGAGCACACACACACGCACGCACGCACGCACGCACGCACGCACGCACGCACGCAGGCACACACACACACACACACACGAACAAACGCCCGGACGCACGAACGAACGCATGCACGAACGAACGAACGAACGAACGAACGAACGAACGAACGAACGCACACACACACACACTTTTGCAGACACAAAATTAAAAGATGTCCTACGGGTATGATTTCATGTTGCCCCACCATTGATTTTGGTTGGGATTAGATTTATTTAAGAATAGGTAGGGAGGGATGAAACCTTGTCATTGTTATCAGGGACTATAAGGTCTAACTTTGATCTTACTAGCAAATCTTTCAGGTTTGGATTTCTATTGTAAGCTATTACTGGTCGTGCTTTGATCGGTTCCTTTAATTTAGATTGCAACTGTGAATATTCGTCTTTCATGGTTTTCGCTAATTCAACATTACGTCTATTGTATATGAGTTGAAATGTGAAATCCGTCCGTCCCTCAGTCCGTCCGTCCGTCCGTCCGTCCGTCCCTCCCTCCCTCCGTCCGTCCATCCACCGCATAATTTCAAGGAACTTGTAAAATCACAAATAATCCGCTTTTATAGAAATTCGAGTGATAGGAAAAGCTTTGAATCATCATGTTCGACATTATTCAAAGCCCTCAAACCGAGGGGGTACTCTCCTCGGTTCCTACATAAAATAAAGTCTGAAACTTTGCTTAATTGGGAACTCATTCCGGATAATGCCAGAAATTCTCGGCCTGCCAAAATTTGTCATAATTGTCTGATCGTAGGTGAAGGAGGATCTCGGAAATGCGAAAAGAAAAGGTGTAAATTGGATAATTATCTTCCTTCTCAGAGTAC
Organism: Chaetoderma sp. LZ-2023a; assembly: GCA_034401795.1. Classification (NCBI taxonomy): domain Eukaryota; kingdom Metazoa; phylum Mollusca; class Caudofoveata; order Chaetodermatida; family Chaetodermatidae; genus Chaetoderma; species Chaetoderma sp. LZ-2023a. The sequence continues at coordinate 7,268 of JAVVLW010004322.1, read as the reverse complement.
ATTCACAAGCTTTCAAAATGAAAGAAATTTCAAATTCAGTCAAATTTAGATTGTGATTCTACAAATGCATTTTACTTAATTTCATGCAAATTGTGTCAAAAACAGTATGTCTGCGAAACGAAAAACCCACTAAGATAGCGTGCAACTAGACACCTCTCAGATATTAGACTAGAGGAAGACACACATGTGGCTGAACATTTTATTGTTCCTGATCATTTAGTCCCTCGTGACTTTGAAATTATGCCTATCAAACAGCTACCTCTTTCAGACACAACAGAGGAAACCGATAAACAAAGAAAACTAAGAGAATCGTTCTGGATTAAACAATTAGAAACACAATGACCTAGGGGCATAAATTCTGACTCAGACCTATTAGATCAACGGGAGATTATCCCATTTACTGTCACATACAATCGGAGAAATGTTGAAATTGCCAAAATCCTAAATGACGAATATCACAAATTACAGGACAATCTCAGACAACCTTTCACCAATCGTCCGGTAATTGCATTTAAGAAAAATCTGAATCTCCGCGACATCTTAATAAAAGCCAAACTGAAATAGGTTTTCAAAATACCACTCAGTGATTTATCATTGTGTGGCAATTAGGCCATATGGCGTCTTCAAAACAAAATGACAATCTCAAGGAACAAAATAAACAAGAATTTTTTTAATTTTGAAAATTTTGAGCCAATGCTTTTGACAATATCATATACATACTTGCCAGTGCCAACTTTGTTATTTTTTTACTTTATAAATCCACTTGTATATAACATTCGTCCACATCGTCAGACAATCTATCAGCCCTTCATTAGATCCACCTAATAAAAGGTGTATAGCAATCTCTTCTCTGCATAAATGGTTAAATTGAACCTATTATCACTTTTTGAATTGCATGATTGTTGGAGCAAGAAAACTGTCATTCATTCCATCCTTCCTCCCTCTATCCTTCCTTCCTTCTATCCGTCACATAACCATCCAACCACCCAACAGACCACCCAACCAAGCAGCCAATCACCCAACCTACCACCCAACCACACAACCACCCAAACAAGGAACCAACCATCCAATCAACCACCCAATCAACCAACCAACCCACCATGATGGAGGGAAACGAACGAACGGACGGACCGACGGACGAACGAACGGACGGACGGACGGACGAAGGGACGGACGGAGGGAGGGACGGACGGACGGAGGGACGGACGGACGGACGGAGGGAGGGAGGGACGGACGGAGGGAGGGAGGGAGGGAGGGAGGGACGGACGGACGGACGGACGGACGGACGGAGGGAGGGAGGGACGGACGGAGGGTAATATCAGCTATAGCCAGGTCTCCAGCTCTTGGTATTGTCATCTGCAGCTAGGTCTCCAGCTCCTGGTAATATCATTCGTAATCAGGTCTCCAGCTCCTGGTAATATCATGTGTAGCCAGGTTTCCAGCTCCTGGAAATATCAGCAGTGCTCAGGGTACTGGCCCTACCTGCAGGGGCACGCCTTGTGGGCGGTCCACCATTCCCGGGCATTGGTGATCCTCAGTCCGCGTGCTCGACTATGGGCTACACACCACCATCCGGCATGCCATTCCTCATATGCTGCAGGGGTCTCGTGATCCATCTCTCACTATTCAGAGGGGTTAAACGTAGGCGACGATGATCTCAGCCAATGCACTCGTTGCTAGCCCTAGAACCACAGCCTCCATTAGTGTAACACGTTCACCCATGATCTTGGCAGCAACAGTGTAGGAGGCACCACTGTGGCGATCTTTGGGATGGGGTGAGTTATTCCGAGACAGTGCCCAGCCACCTCACTCACCACTGTAGCGAGGACAGCCGCAGTGGCGGCAGGAAGAACCTCATTTCCCCCCTGTCATCTTCACCATGGCTACATTCGCCGCCACGTTACTGGCGACATGGACTGCCAGAGACTTTGCTTTGGTCAGTAACTTCTGTGTCTTGGCTCGCAGCAGGTTCTCCACCTTCTGAAGACTCGCCTGGCTCTCGGGCAGTTGCTTCACGATCTGTACCGTTGACGTCATTGTTTAAGCACTGAGTATACAACGCTGTTAAATGTCTGCGTCCCCTGTCGAGAGATCTAATAAGATCTTCCCAGTCGGCATCTGCCAGGTGTCTGGGTTGGTACTCAGGAATATTCATCTCTCTATTGAGACATCTTAAACATGTCCGGGCTCACGCTATGCGAGAAGTACTATGAGGTCTTCCGGAGGGAGTTGAAGGACTACAAGAAGAAGACACCAGATGAGCTCGCTCAGCTCTCCGGTGCTGAGCTGACAGCTGTGAAGCTCTATCTAGGATTTGGTAAGGGGCAGATCTGCTTCCTCGAATACCTTATCATGGGTGGGAGTATCGTCGAGCAGCTCCTGCGGGCTAAAGGATTCTACAAGGATCGGGAGTATCTGCCAGATGTGTTCCAGCAGTTGCAGACCTCCATGGCCTCACCTGACTCAAAGCTGAACAAGGCTCTGCGATACTACAAGTTGGAAAAGGATGTGCTGTGGAACCATCCAGCCCTTGGATTTGCATATTGGCAGCGTGTATAGGGGCTGTAGGGCAGGCCAAGCTGGTTCAGTGTCTCACCGTGGTCCCCACTGCTACTGTAGAGAGTCAGGATAGTCTTATAGCTGATTTGCTAGCGGAGGAGTAGGCTGATACCGAGCGCCACGATAGCTAGGCCTGACAACACTCGTAGAGCTACCACGGGAAGCAGTGTCATGTCGACTGGCTGAAGTGTCGGGGTCGGGGCTGCCATGGGAAGCGTCGTGTCGACTGGCTGCAGTGTCAGGGTCGGAATGACTGTATGGCCTGTACTACGCGTAGGTGCGTTGATAGCAGTGTTGAAGCTGAAGTGGACACCGGGGGAACTCCCCTCGACTATCATGTTGTTATAGCCCCTGACTTGGAGGTCCTCAATGCTCACGATCATGGTGCTCGGAATCAACAGTAGGTGTGGTGAAATAGCAAAGTCAAGTTTTGCAACCCCTGCTGGAACCTAGCAATAAGACTACTGGGGTCCGCCACGATGATCATATCCTCAACGAGACTGATGAACATGGCCTGGACCTCTGCTCTGCTGACACCATCTATGGAATGATGCAGCTTGGTCTGTGCTGTAAGGAGGCAGTAGAAGTGCTTCCAGGGACTGGTTGATCCGAACGATCCCTGCTGGTGTGAGGCCTGAGGTGGTGTGTGGGACAAAGTACTTCCACACATCTGGATAGTCCTGCCGCAAGCCAGTGATGTGCATATTTTGCACCAGCGCTCCAGGGTCGGAGTCTGGATTGAACGAGAATGTCTCTGTCTTCCGGCGGCCTACTCGTCGGGGTTTTCGATAGGGGAATCCTGAGTAGTCACGTCTCGGCTCACTGTACATAACCCCTAGGCCGCTGTTGTCACCACCATGCCACCGATAGTCGGGGTGAGCGCTGAACTCTCTCTAGTCTGCTGGCCGCTGAGACGCTATGACTGTTGAGCTGTGGGTCGAAGTCGTTTGTATCAGGAAGGCTTGCACCCAGCTCATGGAGGATTCGTCGCACCGTGAAGTACACCTTGAATCTGAGACAGCTGGCGATGAGCACAGCTTCAGGAGTACCAGAATAGGAGTGAAGCAGGGTGGAACTTACTCCACATCCTGCCGTGGCACACCACATGGCAAAGTTCAGCTGCTGATTCCAGTATTATGAGCTTGCTTCGCATCCTTGATGGTGATGGGGCGGTTGGTCAGTGGTTGTGGGTTGATGGAGAAGCTGGTTCGGGACCGTCCATCCACTGTGATGGTGAACGGTGTTAGCTCTGGTATATCATCCAGTAGACCTCTCAGGCCAGTCAAGGGTGTACCCAGGAGGGGCGGTTGGCTCCGGATGACAGTTGTGAGGTTCAGTGGGAAGGCCATCTATGCTTAAAGCTACCGTACAGGCAGCACACTATTTGTAGTCGTCTCGACTCCATAGACCGGCGGGGTGACCTCGCCATAACATCTCGTTTTTTAGCTCCTCCATATCAACCCGCCCGCTGGAGCCTTTGAGGTATTGCTGTCACACTTTAGGTTTCTCTGTGCGGTACATGGCTTGGACCTTCAATATATGGTGGTACTCTTCATCGGTGACCTGGCCATCCTCGAGAGCTTTGCTGACAGACTTGTCAATAGTCCGTAGCATACTCTGTGCCAGTGTCACATACTTAGCATGCTTCTCCAGCCTCCTTGTGATCTGCCGCTGCCCCACCCCCAAGCCCGTGGCCAAGACAGCAGCGGCTAGTGTCACGCCACCCAGCGGGATGGCGATAAGGGCACCCACCCCTGTAGCGAGTGGTCACAGCTGCCACACCGCACTGCCTCCAATCACACCCGCAGCAGTGGTTGTATGCGCAAGGACATTGTATGCTGTCTTATATCGCCTATGCGTTCTGCTGTACTTTTCTGCCTCATGGACGAGATTCTGCCTGATGGTATCTATCTGCTGGAGTCACCAGCCGTGGATGGTACCACCATCATCAGCAGTCATGGAGGGGTATAGTTCTGGGTGCTTCCGCCACTCTGATTTTGCCATATATATCTGGAAGCTTAAACCGCCATCACCTGCTCATGAGTCATAGAAGGGTTCATTTTTGAGAGCCCGGCGAACCGTATCAGCTTGCAGGTGTAGAGAACGTTGTCATCCAGCACTATGTCGGGTGCCAGTAGCTTTCTGAGACGTGACATCTGGAACTTCACCTTATCACCAAGATAGTAGGTCCGCCGCTGGAGGGCTTTCTTGGTCTTACATTTCTGCGCCATCTCCTCTTCCCACTGTATGACCTCTGGCTCATCCTCGTCTGAGACGACACCTGGCTCATCCTCGTCTGTGAAGACATCTGGCTGATCGTGGTATGTGAAGACATCTGGCTCATCGCCATCTGTCAAGACTCCTGCATCCCGCTTACTCTTCTTCAGGAGGTCCTGCCAGTATTTGGAAGCTTCACTGTCCCTTCGCTTCCTTGCAATGCTCGCGTTCTGTTGATACCGGCTCTCCCGCTGTAGTCGCTCTCCTTGTTGCAGCGTGAGCATCTGTTCGTTTTGTGCAGGGGTCATGAAGGGGCAACCCTCTTTCATCATCTCGGTAAAGGTCAGATATTCCTGGTATGATATCATGTTGTCGTCAGGTCAAGGAGTAATAAGAGTGTAAACTTTAAATGGGCGTCCGATATCCCATCCATGCTGGCATATATGTTAATGGAGGGGCTGTCAAACAGGTGATTTACAGGTGTGAACAGGCTAGGACTGATAGCTTTCCATAGGTTACTGTTGGCACCAGGGAGATACTCTATCACGTCCCGGCCTACTTCTACCAGTGAGCTGCTGTGTGCACTGCCCGGAGGTTGATTGCCATGTATGTATGTTGTGCCCCGCTGGGGCACCTCGAAGAGGCCCCATTCTACATGGTACTGTACTAACCGTCTCCCCTCTAGAGAGGGCGAGATTACGTTCTCACCATCGGAGAGCAGCAGTCGGACAATCGGCATGGTTATATGTCTCATTTAAACCCCTCCTATAGCGTGCTATGGAACCCATATTTTCTCCCTGACCTCGCAGATGTGTACGCAGTTGATGCTGGCAAGGTAGAAGAGAGCGATGGCAAGTCATTCGCCCTACAGTACGAAGCAAGCTCAAAGGCATTCTCCCTCCACCCCATTGGTGGTGATGGGGTGGAGCTGCTCACAGACCTCAAGGATGTGACGAAGGCGCGCCTGGGTAGCAACATAGATGGCCACAAGATCGTGTTTCGGTACGATTTCCCGAAGAGGAAGTGATCCTCGAGCCGTTGATTGAGCTCTCGGATACAGAGGTGGCAGACATCAACACCATAAATAGCGACCTCAGCTTTCATCTGGTCAAACCCTATTCGAGCGGTGCCCCGCCGATGGCCCGTGATGGCCTGCTATTGACCCTGGCAAAAAACCTGCAGTTGATATTTGAGAAGAATGAAGTGTGGTACCGCGCTGGACCTGGGGGTGACTGGCAAACATGGCTGCTCCTATATAGGCCTCCCACACTCATTGACATAGAGGTTACTCCCCTCTCCACTGTTGTGAAAAAGGATGGGACAGTTCGAAACCTCTACAATCTGGGAGCATCCTTCCTCACCTACATAGGTGAAGGTGTCTCCCTGACGAGGGTGGGTCACCGGATCGGGGTTACAGGTGGAAAGCTCCTGCTGCGTCGTCCATTCGATGGACCAGAAGAAGCTGTTAGCCTCCAGGTAGATGGGGTGTCACATGTCTCCAAAGTCCAGGGTGCTGTTAAACTGCTTCAGCGAGTCGGACTCACTAGCCTGCAAATGACTCATATAGTCCTAGAGTTACGTTTCTTAACCAGCGGCAGAGTGAAACAGCTAGTCCCTGCCCCTGACGGGATGAAGATCACTACTGATCCGGATGAAACAGGGCTCGATCTGGCACATATATTTCTTGAGGGGTTCACTCTGTTCAGTTTAACTCTTCATATATAGCCATGATTCTCATCATACTGCTCGTGCTGGCGTCTACAGCAGTGGCACAGGGCGCTGAGACTGCCCTGATATCGGATGCCAAATGGGCCCACTTCCGGGATGACCCCCAGTACAATCCTTGGGTCGACCCCTTGCGGAGAAAGATTTATGACCGCTATCACCCATGTAAAGAGATCGAGTCTGTCTGCCACTTCTATGGGGTGGAGAGGGTAGGCTGTGGTTGTCTGCTGGAGACCCCTACTCAGCACCAGATTCTCTGTGTAACATGTGAACATGCCAGAGTCTGTCATGGTTCACATGCTAATCACTTTAGCCTCCTCCCAGGTGAGCGTTGTCAAGGTAGCTGGAAGCCCCTATGGGTGGTCCCATCATGCCGTTGCGACTCTGGCAGAGACTACGTGTTTGTCTGAGCCTACACAGAATAGAGGCCGGCCACTGGCCGGTATCCTGAGGAGGTTCTCCCGGACAGGTATGGTCCAGCAATTTCTGGGAGAAAATGATCACGTCTCAAATTCCTATGCCCCCAGCGATTGAGAGGGCGGTGGGGCCCGCGGATTGTCGAACGGTGGCCAGTTGAGGGCGGTGATATCATTTTACTATCGACACTACTACTTATTCATAGAATCACAATGAAGTCATCACAATCAAATTTTCCATAATACCCTGGGAGATACGCCATTTTCAGAGGGGCTAATTTAACATTACGAGCAATGGGCCGTTAAACCGTAATTACATTTTCTTTAATATATTGCGAAATTCACTCATAA
>JAVVLW010004321.1:0-25000 GCA_034401795.1 Chaetoderma sp. LZ-2023a | reverse complement strand
GCCCATGTTCGGTAGGGTAAACTTTTAAGCGTTTTCTGTTAACGTTCGTTATCGGCCTTTGCAATATGGTGAGTTTTTGCCTTCGCTACCCGCCAATGTGGGCCAGTGCATGAAAAATGCATTTTCACATGCAGTAAGCGTGCGACCGAGAAATGCAAGAAATGATTTGCATTTCTTCATGATCAGCGAGACATTACACTGACGAAACATGCCTGCAGATTTGGTTATAAATGGACACATAGTTTTAATACAACAAACCAAACTTCACTGTTGCTAAACATTTTTGTCTCAGTATATATGGATTCACGCTGGTTTGCGTTGAGGCGGTGTACAAGCTTCAACAGAGAGTTGGCGCAGCCGTCTCTATACTAGTAGTTTGTTTAGTCGGTGCCATGTTATGTTGGTGATCATTCTCATGTATCTAGATGAAGAGTTAGGTATTAAGTCCAGACAAAGAATGTTTAGGCCTCAAAGGGCGTGTGCCTACTTAATGGTGACAAAACTCTGCCTTCCTGGCGTATGTGCTCGAGTCACCATCTCGGATCTAACTACCTCGGTGCGTACATGTTGTCTGAGCGATGGGTCTGAAGCTGAAAAGTGACTCCTAACCACGTGTCAGCACAACCACAAATAACAAGACAAGGACAAGACAACAACACAGATGCATTGAATAAGCACCGTATCTAGTTAAGGCGGGGCTGAAGAAGCCTATGGCGGACAATGGTGACCTTCCCGGAAGGCGTGGAGGGCCAACTCGCCCCTCCCAGTCACTGTAGATTAAGGCCGTGTTCTCACTAGATACTTAACCGGCGTAATGCCACACTGAGGTATTGCGGTATTCCTAATTAACTCTCCAGTGAGAACACGGCCTTAGTCTACTATCAGCATCTTTCACCCTCGCCGAAGTGTCGAGAACGAGCCGTATGAGACTGGTTCCCTGTAGCTACCGTTTACACTGCTTTAGGGCTATGTAATTTCCCTGAGATTCACTGCTAGGCCGTTCTACTATAATTAATGTTTGTGCAGTGAAATCCTACTTTGGATAAAATGACTACCATAATAGGTACCGGTGAGGGTAGGGCTGTTCGATTCTGGAAATAAATAATCGATTACGATGCCTGGAAAATAGTCGATTTAATCCGATAATCGATTATTTAATCTTGAAACATTGGAAGTAGCAACTACGTAGTGAGGAGGGGGAGGGGTGTGTGGGGAGGTAAGAGAGTATAGCTTTCTTAAAATTAATAATAATAATAATAATAATAATAATAATAAATAAATAAATAAATGCCTGATTTTCTATAAAAAATAACAGAGTACGCAATTTCGTAAATTGGTTCCGAATTAGGTTTAGATTACCTCAACTAAGTAGACATATGAAAAGACCGCAAGGTGCTCAGTAGGACAGGCTAAATGACCCAGTCGTCTGGTTGGCTGAACATGAGGAACAACACCACCCAGTATAACGAAGTCAATTTGGAATCCATTGCTCACTCCTTCCCCATTGGATACTGGTTTTAAGAAACCAGCGCATATGCCCAGATTTTCAAGCCCGTAAACAAGCCAGTAAAAAGGCAACAACTTAATGTTCACATTACATTGATTAACTTTTAATTATATAGAGCTCGCCCATAGCACCGATGTTTCCCTATTTTCCAGCAATAGAAAAGCTGGATATTTTGACAATCATTTGCTTGCCTTAGGCAGTAACAGTTTTAAGTCAAATTAGTTTCCATACAATTGTCAGAATTTGTGAAAATTTGAATCGACATTTTGGGAATCTATGAAAAACAGCAATCACTCTTTTTCGCAAAATGGCCACCAATACTTCAACCTCCAGAGAGGAATATTAAACAGTAGCAAACACATGCTCCCTATCATTGGCGTATCGAGCAATTACGTACATTCGCGTGCATCTATTATGACTCTGGAGGTGTAGGCTTGCACATCAGGAATAGATGTTTATACAACCACCTTAACGGAACACTCAAACTATCAATGCATTAGCTGTTTTACAAAACTAAACAATAATGTATGCCTGATTAAAATAAATAATCCATCTTTGCTCGATTGAATCGATTTTTTCCTTTACACTCGATTATATAATCATCAAGAAAAATAATCGACTACCGATGAAATATCGATTAACCGAACAGGCCTAGGTGAGGGTACTTGGGGAATGTGTGAGTCGTCACCCTTTCGATACTCACCATTGAGAACCATCTGCGATTTCTCGGGTCGGCTCTAACCAAACCGCGGATGGAGTTATCAAGCAATTAGGTGGCCAGAAGGCCGGAGAGGCGCAGAAAGAGACGGATGCTCGGAGGCGATTTAGAAGGCTGCACATTTAGTGGGCAATTATGAAAAACACGGCGTGCTATGTAACTTTTGCGCAAAGCCTGGACAGAGCCTTTGCAATAAACAGTCCTCCTTCATTTGAGGAGTCGTCCTTAACTACTATGGGAGTTTCCTATCGAAATATCTGAGCTAATATTCGTTTAGGATTAGGCGCCGTATCTCGTGTCTATAGGCGAAGGCACGGGCGACGTCTCTAGTGAAAACGTGTTGCTTTGTTAGATTACGTAGGTGGGGCAGTTATTGAAGCCGTATAGTGCTTAAAGCTCTCGTGTCCCATTAAATATAGATACATTTGCATGAGACATGAGATGGCTGTTCAATTTACCCAGCATGCTATGCTACCCGGCGTCCAATGATACCTAGCATGTAATGCTTTGACTTCCTAGTCGTAACTATTGGACGCCATATTCGTTGAGTCTATTATCTACACAAGCCAGGATTTTCCTAACAAAATCAACCTGCTTGCACATGAAAATAGTCAGTTGTCATCCAGCTCTGGAAGCGTAAGCATGCACGTAGGGCGCATTCATGGCAGTACATGCGACAGTCTGTATTTCAATACTATTCAGAGAACGTGTGTCAATGTCCAGGTGAAAATAAGAGAAAGCTTTTATAAACATCGACAGTAATTTGCGTGAAAATTGTTGCTATCAATGACAGCACCAACATTCAGTCAAATTATTGTCAAAATAATTAGTAGGTAATGCAATTACTGCCTGCTACATATTTGATAAAGATTTGCATGAAAATTGTTGCTGCAACAGCTTCCAGTCTATATATTCTAAAATAATCATCATAAATTTCAGTCAACACTCGCTACGGTTTTGAAAAGCAATTTGACTAAGTTGTTGCTGACTAAGGCACCAACAACGTTATCAAATTGTTGTCCATAGAATCACACAGCGCTCAATATTACTATCTAAGTAGAGTGAATATATGCCCAAAATACGCTTTGCCTCACGAAGTAAATATTTTGCCTAGCTACCGTGTCTACGTTTCTGTTCGATCAATGCATTTCAAACAAATGCACAAACCTGTCAAAGAAACATACACGCCGTTTGCTAATCGTTCATTCTTGGCGAGAACGCGTATATAGGCCTATGCTCACGTTACCTAAATAGTAATTTATTGATTGCACGTGTGTAGATAATAATTCGACAATGTTGTTGGTGCTTTAGAAATCAACAACTAACATTCAAATTGAAAGTCAAATCCGTATCGAGAGTCGACAAAAATTATGATGATTATTTTAGAATATATAGTGTGAAAACTGTAGTAGCGACATGTTTCATTTAAATTAGTATCAAATCTGTACCAGGTAATAATCGCATTACCTAATCATTATTTTGACAATAACCTTCTTGTAAATTATTGTCCAAATATATATTTAAAGCTTTCACTAATTTTCTTCTGGAAATTGACACGAATGTACTGCCGTGAATACGTCCTACGTGCATGCTTACGCTTCCAGAGTTGGAGGACAAATGACTATTTGCACGTTCAGGCGGGTTGGTTTTGTTTGAGAAATCCTGGCCTATACAGACACTAGGCTAAACGAATATGGCATCCGATAGTTGCACCGATTATGGAGTCAGGAAATTGCATGCGGGGTATCGTTGCGTGCTTGGTAGCATAGCATGCTGGGTAAATTGAACATAAATCAACAGGCATTTCATATCTCGTACAAAACGTCTATATTTAATGGGAAACGAGAACTTTAAATAGGCGAGTGTGCAGATTTAGTTTAACACCTAGTACAATTTAAACAGAAACAATTAGGTCTAGCTGACCTGTATGCGCCTACTTATAATTAGGGCTAAGCAAGAATAAGCTAATTATGTTACAATAAACAGAAGGCCCCTATTAGTCATCAACGCAGATAGAAAATGCACAGTAGATGGCGCCTGTTAGTTATCTGCGCAGAGAAAGTTTCAGATAATGTGCAGATGCTAATTCTAGGTTCGGATAATGGGGTTTGGGAGTGGGGTGTGGGTGGGTGGGTGGAAAGTAGCATGCGTTGAGTACATGGCTGTGACGTCATGCTACTTTAACCTCGCCAGGGCAGGTGCGGTAGTCTACACTAACTTTGAAGAATTTTAACCTAGAATACACGGATATCTCAGCCATTCCTTGTACGATTATAATTCTGTAAGTGGATTCGTGTTTCTTCACGAATCCGGTCAAGATTCACCCCGAGATCAGTAAGAAGGGCTTAGTATTAACGTTTTCCGAAATACAGGCGATTATGTACATAAAAGATGCCATTCCGCACTGTCGCTGCATCTTAGGTCGGCTATCTGTTAAAGGTGCGCATGCGCGTCCTTACTACTCTTATTTTATTCCCTCTCTTCTAAGGCTATGCGCGCTGGCTCACAAGACCGCATGATGTGTTAGGAGCATCTCAGCCGGGCCGTTTCGTGCCCAGCGATCAGCGCTACATCATTCGTACATGCCATGGCTGGATGTCGCGCAGCATCTTCTGTGTATAACATTGACTGGAATTGATTCAAATTTATCCAATTTATTAAACTTGCAGTTGTCCTGTTGGTGCTCACGATTGACGCACGAAAGAATGGAGGATTCGCAACATAGGAGAAGACGGTTGCGTTCCTGTAAAACAAAACAAAAAATGTACACGTCCTTGGGTTCTGCGAAACAAGCAGTGCGAAAATTCGCCCATAAACTGAGGCCATCAACGGCCGAGGCGACTCCGTATCATAGCCTTACAGTGTACTTTCAATTTCCGGTGTAGAAGCAGAAAGCTCCAACTCCTGGATGAAATGGGATGGAAAATCAATAAGAGTCTGTTAGTCCATAGTCAAACTAATCCGTCACCAACGATTTGCATCTCACTAATGTCGTCAGATGAAATTGCAAAACTTTAGTGACAGATCGAATCCCTCCATTAGCAACTGTATGCGCGCTGTCTCTTAAAACATGTGGCATACTATAGTATATTAATCTTTGGGCAATGGTATGGCATGTCTCTGGGATAGGCAGTATTCTGGACACCTGTCGTGGAGAAACGCCATTCTTTTGTTCCGAGAGTCATGCGGTCTCTCGTGTAGGGCTGACTCTACATATTAGGTATTTGGTTGCTTGAAATATAGTTTTGCTTTTGTTCATACATTTCTTTAAGCTGTCATATTATACCAATTTTCTTTGTAATGTTGTATACCTCTGTATGTTTAATCGTGTAATCGTGTAATTCCGTTCAATGCCATTAAATTTGATAAATTTCATACCTAAGAGAATAGGCAGTTTAGAGACCAGCTAAGCGCGGATAAGCTGGTTTAGAATAGACATGGTTGAATAACGTAGTAATTGCAGCATTACCTCTGTCAGTATAGTTTTATGGAAACCGGAGGTCTGGGAACAGCCATATCGTCCAGATCTCATCCAGAAGTAGTCAGATTGATGAGGAAAGCGCCTACAGGTGGCGTGAACAAAATAATGGTCCTTTCAAGTTTTAGCTATGCCCCGCGTATCTCTACTTACGGTGTTGGGATCGATCCATCTCTGAACTCCTTGACCACCAATTTCTAGAAAACTATACAGGTAATCTGTTTTGAAATAATTTACTGGGTGCTGTTGCTGCCTATTAGCACTACCACCACTTCAGACGCGATGTCAACCTCTGGCAACTCTCCCAGTACCATCGAGGGGAGGTATCAGCTATGCTAAATATAAACACTTGGACCCGCAGCAATATTTTTGTATTTTCTCTGATAGTTAGTATTAGATTTTGAGGGGATCATAGAGTCACTATATTTAGGGATTAGTTACTTACTATCGCACAATACATTATATAATTTTGGTTAGTTGTGTATCATGGTGGTGTCTTCGCTTACACAACACACGCAGAGTGTCATCACGGATTGTTGGACTGATGAAACAATAGATGAAAGGGTTGATGACGCTGGAGATGAAAATGTTATACGTAGCTATAAGCGTCACAATGTGGTGGCTGGGTTGAATTGGATAGCCAAATGCGTGATGCAACATGACGTGCACATACTGTGGAATAGCAGTCGCAAAAGCAACGAAAATAACAACAGCCACGGCTCGGCCGTCAGTAGAGCCACGCACATGAGCAGTCGTGTCGACTTTTTTATTCACCTGCCAATGCTTTAGCAACTGAACACCCCTATAACTACTACTGACAGTAAATCCACCTTGTTTCCCAATACTAAGGCCGAAATTTTCTGAGAGCCGTAAAAATAGCACATAACAATTTGGCGTCCCTGGTAACTGGTTATTCTCTCACCGAAAAATAGTGTCAGTGGAATGTTATACAATGACGTCACAGTCCAAATACCAAAACATATTTTCCAAACAAACGCTGACGTGACGTGAACTCGTGCAGCCAATGGATATACCAGCAGAAAATACCGAATAAGCGCAAAACCCGCTAAGTGATAGAAACTGCAGTGAAACGTAGTGAACTGTATATATACGATCATCTTGCAGAGATAGTCTGTGTTTGGGTAGCGCATTAGAGCAGACAGATATAACACCCACCCGATGGCAGAGACCCACAATACGAGGTCACATGAGCATAGACTTGTTATTATCGCAAACGTAGGTGATTTATATCTGCGTGACATGATCAGGTAAGTAAGTAGAATTGAGTTTGCGACTAAGCCAATCAGAAAGAACGTCAGTGGTAATCCAAAGTAAATAAAAGCAGGAAGAGATTGCAAATAGTGCATGAAGTTTGCTATATCCGGATCATCGGGTACCCGGCTAGGTTCTTCATCAGGCATCGTGCGATTTCTTGTAATAACCGAATACGCTTTGAAGCCAATACTGTGTAACTCCGCCCCTCCATGAGTTTGGTATGTGTTGATGATTTTTCTTACCTCCATTATCGCATCTATGGCGGTCATTGGCATATACTGGCCACTTATTACAGCTATGTATATATATATGATATCCTCTTGAGGTCATAAGATGATGGAAACTATCAAGAACGTGTCTCTAGAAAGCATAACTTTGTTGTCTCAACAGCTGGCAGTCATATAGTCAGAGTTTAATACATGACTCCTAAATAGTGTACTTCACATATATATTCTACAATCATAGGTGATATCACGATCCACACACTCCAATTGTTGCAGTTTTATCTAATTTATGGTTTAATTTTACTGTGAGCATTACCGGTTACTGCGCTACACTGTGCTAAAATGTAGTCTTAGAATTGCAATATGTATATAACTAATTACTGTTTGTTTTATGAAACTATAATTTATATTTATCCTACTAATTTTTTCTTGACATTAATTCTATCTATTAATCGTAAGCACGTTCTCGCTAATATTCTGGATAACGTGTCATGTAATTCCTTTTCAATCCAATGCAGCTTTACAGTAACACAGACTTTTATTATGATAAAGACTCTTTGACTCAAACATATATATATACACAAATAATATATATATATATATATATATATATATATATATATATATATATATATATATATATATATATATATATATATATATATATATATATATAGAAGAGAAGACATGCTGCTTAATGGATTCTGAAAATTGTCTTAGCAGGCACTATGGAAGAAAGAGATGAGTGTGTGTTATTGCTGTCACTGGTATATTGATGTACGCATTCATAGAGTTACATTGTCGGCCGCCTCAATGAGATATATAAAGTGCCTTCGTAAAATGTCTGTTATTTATTTACCATTCGTTGTGTTTGTCCTGTCATTGTTTCATCTATTGCACTCTCCATGGATATTAGTTAGATCTATACATGTGACCAATACTGCACGAGTGATAGCCTACCTTTTTGGGGTCATGATATCATGGGTCTTTATTATTATTATTATTATTATTATTGTTACTAACTATTACATTTCTTATATCATCATTTTCTTGTGGACCAAACATGTATTTGCTATGATCAACGACTTTCACTAAGAAATCAACTGTATTTAGTGATCACAACTTGGGGTGACAATGTCGCTTGCCCTGTGAATGGAATGTTGTGTTTATCATTTGAAAACATGTCTATGGAATCAATTGAAGAGAAGACATGCTGCTTAATGGATTCTGAAAATTGTCTTAGCACGCACTATGGAAGAAAGAGATGAGCATGTGTTATTGCAATCACCGGTATGTTGATGTACCACTTTCATAGAGTTACATTTTCGGCAGCCTCAATGAGAAGGCATGCAAGAAAGCAGTCGATGAAAACTCGCGTGTTTTGATCAATGACTAAGATAGGTAAATGCGCAGATTCGTCCACACACACAGATAGAGTAACAGATTTACAGACCTGTCTCCCGGAGTGGATATGATGTCTCTTAGAAATATATTTGTCTTTGTGTAATAATGTAGCAGAGATTGACCGGTCAGATACGAACCGTCCCAGCCAGTCTGGGTACGGGGCGGCCGAGTCGGGTGGGTTCCAAGCACGGCCCCCTGGGTAGGACGATACGCATGTGTGGAGCCGATTACGAGAGGAACATAAAATGACTAAGTCCGTAAGATCGCGTAGGGCGCATGCCTTAGCATTGGACAGAAAAATCTTCTCAAACAGTACCCAGTTGGTATTCGTAATCCTTTTACATTGCACCGGTATCGCCTGTCTTGGTCACCATCATGACCAGAATGAAGGGAGCATTTCAAAGCTCTTTACCAATTTTAAAATCGGTTAAGAATTGGCCGAGTTATGGCTAAATGAGCCCACTTATTAGCGCATGTATGCGCTCAGTACATGGGTACTATTGCGCAGGCGCGTGACCCGCTTCCCTGTCTCTGAAGTGCGCTCGCTGATTGGCGTTCCATCTGTGACATCATAGGCAGTATAAGGGGTCGAAAATCAGTTTCGAGGTGGTGGTGAGGTGCCTGATCTGAGAGGACGAGCGCATGTGGCTGCATTCCGTAATGCAGATAGCCACCGTCTGCTGCGGATCCTTTCGGTTTTCAGACTCGTTGTCTCTAGGGTATAAGCCACTGCATCCTCAACCGCAGTTATTGTAAGCTCCCAGGAAGATATCACTTGGGGGTATTAAACAAAGTAAAGTCAGGTAGCCCAAACCACTGCTTCCGCAAAGGAGCCTTTCGAGCAGATGGGTCTTTTGGCCCTGATGTAGCTCGTCGATGTAGCTCGTCGTCCAGTATGTGTGGTGAGTGACGTACTCGGTGATAACTCGCCAGATCTGCCGTGCCATGCAACCAGTGGTGGAAATTAATCTGCACATCATGTGTTAGCATTTTGCCATTTTCGACCTAAGTTATGGGAACATTGCTTAATGCATCATGTGAGCTATTCGATGCATCTCATCCTGTGGACCGTCAGAATGCATCTGCATTAACTAACATTCTTCCATAGCCTGTCAAGAACTGTGGGGCATTTTTCAACTTCCGCACCAGTACAGAACCTTTTAGACCACTCAGTTAAATTAATAACTTTTCAAGTGAACGGGAATAGCTAATAGCCATCTTCCTCCGCGAAGGATCGTCTTCACTTTTCCTGAGAATGTGCCATATCAGTAGTATGACTGCAGTATTTTCCTAGCAGTTGACTTCTGCATCGTACCATCTAGTGTTCCAACATGTGTTATGCTTTCAACTATCGTGAATATGAGACTTCTTCTCTCCCGATGACTAATAGGTACTCTTTCTTATTATATTGTTATTGTCTTACTTTTGTGTAACTGATACTGATGACTAATCGGTTCCTCCCGGTCATTTGAGACCGCATTTTTATAGTGTATTATTATTATGTATATATAATTCTTAGTTTTCGTGCTCATAAGCACCGCATGGTCGAGTGACCTTCTATTTCCTGTATTTACTAAAGTTAGTGATATGGCAGCAGCCATTCATGTTAAATCGTTTTGTTTATTATAACAACTCTTGGACCACAGTTTCGCTAGGTTACCATATACAGCAACAACACACGCACCACCTTGTTCCCCGCACAGCATCCATTTTTCACTGAGGTCGCTGTTCATGTTCTCATTACGTGAACATGGCATGCAGCCGACTAAACCTGGACTGTTCCAACTCGATAGGATAGGTTTATAGTGGTAGGGACGATTACTCGGTAGGAGACATTTTGTGTTAATCTCTTTCCGGAGTAGCGGATATGTAACACTGCGCTCTGGGTAGATTGTATAAATTGGCAATTTTCCTTTAGGCCTCCGTTATGAGTAATTATCTCTGTCTATGCTCCAACAGGATTCGGGCTTATTAATTGTCTGGACCTCCTTCCGTCAGGTTATTTAGAGTTAGCTCTGGAACTAGTGGGGTGCCAGTGTGGCTAGAAATAAAGTGGCGATCACCGCATACATCCTACGCATATCCTCGGATACTGGTTAGTTAGAAAACCCTGACAAAGTAGGAAGCACTGCGAACAAATATATATAATTAATTAATGGCCGGCAGCGCATCTCTGGCCGATTTTACATAACCCTAACGACTGGTAAATATTAGCTCCCCGGATACAGATCAGTAACAATCCATAGCTTACACACCAGTGACGGAAAGGATCCAGCTCTCCAACCAACTCTACCCATGACTGGGTGTGGTCTTAGAACCCAGCACGCCATCCGTGGAAGTTCTGCATCTTTGTCGCCACATTTAAAACTTGAATGTGATTTACAAACGCTTATGTACCGTTATTTGTCCTTGTTTTGTTATATGTGGTCGTGACCTGACGGTGACAGGATCTTTATATGAGTCTGGAGCTCTCATCTTAAGATAGGTACGCACGCGACTACTGAGGAGCTGGTCTGTAGGGTGGCCTCACGGTCACCAAACATTCTCACCCGTCATACTTATATATTAAAACATTGTTAGCTTACATTGTCATTTGGGGCTAAACCTAAAGTTGGATCCAACAATTACAAGACAGGGTAAGAATTAGTAGAAAGCCTGCATAAATAATGCGGCAACTACTAACACATAATCTTGGAACTTACATAAGATGGTGGCGTTGAATTCTGCGGAAATCATCCATCACACCTTCACATAAAACAGCGTGCATCACAACACCCATATAGCTTCACTAGGTTGACTTGCTTAAATAATTTGGTTTTACTAAGAGAGTGGCCCTTTTTTCCATGTCTCCTCCTCTGCTTCAGCGTTGAGGGCATTTTCATGTGTCACTTTCCCCTTGCAACAAAATAATGTTCCGTAGGGGTTAATTTGGTTTATATTAAACTAATTAAGTAACCGCACTAGGACCCACCTTTACGGGGATACCTCACGGATCTCACTCTGTGAGGTGCCTCTGGCGAGGACCACGATTATGAATCGTCAACCCAGCCCCATGTACTAGACCTCCTCCCAGGTAGCAGTAAACGAGTACGATTGTTTGACCACATTAATTATTGTATGTATCTTTAATATTATTTCCCGGCTGTAAAATGGAGCCGTAGAACCATCACACCGGTGACACCAACAGCGTGGACAAGGCATTGAGGTTCGACCATGGCGGTGATGGTCGCATGGCCTCTCTGGAACGTGAACATTCCACCTGCTCTTGAAGTCGGTTTCTGTACGATCCGGTAACGCACAACACCAGCTCCACAACCCGAAGACCTGCGGCTAACCAGCTATCTTGCCCCACCACGACATGCACCTGCAGTGGCATGTAATGGGAATGTCCGGCGGACCAGCGTGCACGCCCTGAGGTTAGGAGTGGCGCCCGATGTGGGCGTGATCCCAAAGTGAACCCACGCCCACCCGTATGTTCCAGTCTCCCTTTTACTACAATCTGTACTCTCCTGACACAGAGGTGGAGTACTATGATGGAAGGGTGGTCTGAGCAGTCACCGGTGATGGGCTAAATTATTCAGAATTAGAAGTCACACGATTACCATGACCTCAAAAGTACTCACCGATCAGACATCCACGCTAGGCACTCCAGGACAGCAGCGGAGAAGTCCCCCCTTTCGGGCACACTATACAACCTACACACCCATATTGTTCACCGTGTCAACTTTATGGTGACCAATGGCCCGCCCACCATGCGCCATGCCCCACATCTCCGCCTACCCGAACATCATCTGCCTGCTACCCAGCAGTACCGCAGCATGGAGATAGGAATGCGGTAGTGCCATGGCCACCATATCCCAGAAGCAGCACCAGCACCCATCACACTCAATGGCCTCGTCATTCACCTGAACCTCGACCGTACCGACGGAGAAGTGATCATCTTCCTACAGACCCGCCACGACGAATGCACAATACACCACCACAGGTGCATCATCCTATACTGGGGCAGAAGCTCCCGGGTTCATCCGTTCCAGCCTATCATATGGAACCTCACAGACGGGAATCCCCCCTCATGTGTGGAGGGACCAGGATACGTGGAGCCACGTTCACACACACAGACCTTCATCTGCATTTACCCCATTCTGTCACCTGCCCCCACCCAGATTTGCACCCATTTTACCGTATCATGGCACCAGCCGAGTCATCCTTCCACCTGAATTCAGCGGGGAGGGTGACTGGGCCAATTACCAGTGCCAGTTCGAAATCATAAGCCATACAAACAGGTTGATGGATCAGCAGATGGGGGCGTATCTGGCCTCCAAACTGTCAGAGGGAAAGCCCTGCAATTACTGGCAGATATGGGGGTCAGACCTCACACCCACATACACAGA
The DNA here is from genome assembly GCA_034401795.1 of Chaetoderma sp. LZ-2023a. Lineage (NCBI taxonomy): Eukaryota > Metazoa > Mollusca > Caudofoveata > Chaetodermatida > Chaetodermatidae > Chaetoderma > Chaetoderma sp. LZ-2023a. The sequence continues at coordinate 12,003 of JAVVLW010004321.1, read as the reverse complement.
GTTGGAAAAAGGTCTTTCTGAGAGGTTCGGAAATACAGCATTGGGAGAGACGAGCCGTCTTCAATTAAAAAAATCTAAGGAGATGTGCGGGAGAAACTCTGCCTGAATTAGATAGCCACATCCGACGCCTCGTCGCCAGAGCATACCCCCAACATATACCATAAAGGAGTCACTCACCTCCATTTAGACACTTTCATTGATGCTTTGAGCGGAGAACCGGCCCTCAAGGAAAAACTATTCCTTTTGGAGCAAGCGAGCCTTCAAACTCTTACCTCGACAGCCATATGCATCAAGAATTTCCTCGAGCAGGAGAAAAATGCTCGCCGTCAACTGCACCCCATCAATGAGCTAAATGACGCTAACATCCTCACTTCTACAGATCACCCACATACAGCAACTAGCATCGACAGCAACACCACAACACAACCAGCACCGCCGTCCTGAGGAGATCGCACACCCCAAGGAAGAGGACGTGGCCAGTCCCATCGTGGAGGCCACGACAATGCCCCCAGGGTGCGGAAACCAGCGGAATAAGAACAATAGGCAGGCAACACACGACAGGTTAGAAGAGATCACAAAGCAGATCTCCGCCCTCACCAATCTGGTTACCACACTCAGTACTGCGGAGGCGACCCAACAAACTACACGACCGCCACTAAGCACCACGTACCCCACACACAACCACCCAACACATGCTATGGATGTGGTCAGACGGGAAAGTGTAGGGGCCAATGTCCAAACGATCCCCCCCCCCCTCTGCTCCATTGGCCACTGATCGACGGACGCTACAGCCAGGGCATCCGTTAAACCCGAATGGGCATTGCTTAGAGAGTCACTTCAGTGCCCCATCCTCAAACCCGGCTCAACTGCGGTCCTTCCACAGTGACTTCAGGTGGATTCATCAAATAGCACAAACTCTCCACTAAAAACGGCTTCGCAAAGGCCAGGGCCTACGATGCACATTGCATCCGCAGCCCCGACAATCCATCCCTCTACGGAAAAATTGACCCCCCGCAATAACTGTATCTACTAAACCTTCTTTCCTATGTAAAACGGCAGTCGTTGGTTGTAGCACCTCCACTGAAACAACGTTTATAGAAGCACCACAGCCCACCACTAAGGCGCTTAACACCCAGTACGCTCCGGTGGTCTGCAACACCCACCAACCATCATCATCATCTCATGCACCTAGTAGCGTAGTAGTGATGCAGACAGAAGCCAGCACACTGCATCTTGGATCCGCAAATTACATCGCCACAAATATCAGCATAAACAGTAGCAACGACACTGTTTCTTTTGCTCATCTCCTAAAGATCCCATAATGCATTGTCCAAAATGGCTGGCTCAAATAGCACAGCACCGTTCCGGTCCAATTCAAACTACTGTCTACACCAACTCACAGCACATACCATCAACATCAGATACAGCACCACTGATACCCCCAGCTTCGTTGTCGCCCAAGCAAAATCAGCAGCAACGACAACAAGCTGGCCCCGTCCCCACTCAGCCACCAATCACACTCACGGAAGCAATCGAGAAGCAGGCCACTTTCATACAAGGCCCCACCACAGATAGGAAGTCTCCCCAGACCATAATCTTGGAGACTCTTCCGCAAGCACACCGGAAAGTTATCTAAACGTGTGCTTGCTTGTTCGGTGGAATATCTACCAGTGCCACTGTAGGTACTGGCGCTTTCATCACCATCTTCAACAAGCGTCTTTATGAGAGCATCTCACCTCATCAGAGACCACCCCTTAGGCGTTCTAACATATTTTTATTAACAGCCACAGGAGCTGAAGTCCCCGTGGCTGGAACAATTAACATCATAATACAGATAGAGGAGAGGCAATTCATTCAGCGAGTTGTCATCACCTCTATCCAAAACGATGCACTATTAGGTTCTGATTTTCTCAGCGCCAGTGAAGCCATCATTCACTGCAGACAACAGGAATTAGATATACACGGCCGTTGCATATCCATTGGACTGGAATCATCACTGTATGATACATGTGCAGTGATTTTAGACAAAAACCATATACCCTACCGGGTATTCAATGGAACAGCCGATCCTATAATGCTTGTCCCTGGCATTCGCTGCGGCCATTTGGTCGACGTGATTTCCCTGGAAACAGCCCCCAACACACCAACAGCAACAGCAACAGCAGCTTCTGTCGATAACATACTGGAACACGTGAATGACCTATATTTGCGTACCACTGTTGGACTGACTCTGGATTCTGTTTAAAAACCAGGAGGTTTTTTCCACAGGGGATATGGACCTGAGAGAAACTCACCTCGTGCGTCACTCCATAGAAACTGGGAACAACTGACCTGTACATCAGCCGACACGTCGTCTTCCAATATATAAAGAGGCACATCAACAAGTGAATGACATATTGCGAACGGGCATCATGTAGCCCTCAGCATTCCCCTGGCCCAGTCCCATTGTACTTGCAGGCAAGAAGGATGGATCTTTGCAGTTCTTTGTGATATCTGCAAATGGAGTGGCCACTCAACCTTCGAAAAATCAGTGGCAAACTGTCAGACGCCAACTTCCATAATGAATATGCGAAGTTTCCTCAGGCTCTGCCAGTACTATCACGGGTACATCCATCATTTCAGCGAGATTGCGTCTCCTCTCTTCCAAATCACTGAAAAGGATGGACCCTTCGAGTGGACGAGTGAGTGTGAGGTTTCCTTCAGGGCGTTGAAGGACCTATTAACAATCACACCTATTCTTGCTCATCCTAACCCTAGCCTCGATTTCATCTTATACACGGATGCATCCGCATTTGCGAGTGGTGCTGTTCTATCACAGGTCCAAGCAGATGGAACAGAGCAGGTACTGGGTTATGGTTTGCATACTCTGAACCAGCCAGAGAAATGATACGCAACCACTGAGCGAGAATTATTGGCTGCCGTGTACTTTGTTAAGTACTACAAACACATTCTGTACGGATGCCCATTTACCCTACGTACAGGTCACGCCTCACTACGCTGGCTCAGAAACCTAAAGAAATCTGGAGGACCAGGTAGCGAGGTGGCAGGAATCCCTACAGGCCTTTAAGTTCAATATTGTTCACCATCCCAGCAAGTTTCATGGAAATGTCAATGCCCTATGCGGAATCAGGCTTGAGGATGAACAAGAAGTGGCCACCACGGTACCACATACAACGCAGCCAGCTCCCATATTCCCTGAGCTGTGGTGCGCAGACTGGGATGTGGAGGAGCTCGCCCATGAACAGGCAACGGATGCACAGACATGAAAGATTTACACATGGATCCAGAGGCATACGTCCTCCAAAGGAATCTGTTAGTCCTTTATCTGACACGACCAAATATTATTATCAAAGGTTTGGAGAATGCCACGTAAACAATGGCGTTCTCTACATACATGAGCAGATAATAATCCCTGAGCACTATAGGATCATAATACTGCAACAATTACATGGCCGCGCCAGCCATTTGGCTGTTGAAAGAACAACAGAGCGGATCAAACAGAGATTCAACTGGATCGGTATATGCAATAGTGTTAAGGTGTGCATCACCAAATGTGTCCCTTGTCAAAGACCCGCCACTGGCCAGCACCACACCGCACCATTACAAATTAAAATTGTGGGTGCACCATGGGAGCGAGTGGCTATTGATGTGCGCGGTCGCTTGAATACGACAGATGCTGGAACCAAATACATCCTAGTATTGTAAGATTACTTCACGAAGTGGGTAGAAGCATGTGGTTTACCAAATCATGAGGCATCCACAGTGGCGGAGGTTCTGTCAAACAATGTGTTCTGCCATTTTGGAATTCCCTATGCGTTACATTCCGACCAAGGTAGTAATTTTGAGAGCTGGATGATCTCATGACATACGGCACAGCATGGGTTATACCCTGGCTCGGTTAATGTTAGGCCGTGAATTAGCCTTACCCCTGGAGCTGGTTATGCCCAGAATTCCTTTGGAGAAAAATTCACCATCTATCTATGTGGAGCTCATGTGGCAAAGGATAGAACAGGCCAATGAGCTGGCGAGAGAAACCCTCTCCAAGGCACACTGGCGTCAGAAAACATGGCATGACTGGCGGGTGCATGGAGACCCATATGAGGTGGGGAAAATGGTCTGGATTCATGATACGCGATGTTCTGCAAACGTGCCGAGTAAACTGAGTTACCAGTGGAAAGATCCCTATGTGGTAGTGGGTAAGAAGTCGGACGTGACCTACCAGATCTAGGCCTCGGATGGCATGACCTCAGTCATCCAATTTGATCGTCTTAAACCTTCTGTTGGCGGTGACCCGGTGCCAGAGCTCGGACCAGGCAATACACATAACACTGGTACCCAGACCGATGTATCTACGGAAACAGATATTCCAGACGTTAGCGCAAAGCACCACAGTGCTAGTTCGACCCTTCTACCAAGCCAGGGGTCCGGTGAACAAACGGCTAATTCTGAGGACGATGACGAGCCACACACTCGCCCTCTCCATCTTCAGGGCGGGTCTACCAGGTCTGGAAAGTCGTATTTGAGTTTGAAGACTTTCTCGTTTGTGCTGTCCAAGGGGTCAGACGGAAAAGTTGTTCCACCGACCTCTTCTCATTCCCACCCACTGCATGCTATTACCCCAATTATAGAGCCGCCACAAGCAGAGGTTGAGGCTGACACAAGTCATGCCTCTTGCGGGGTGGAACATATGATATGTAGCATGGAAGTGAAGAGGCTTGATGAGGCCTTAGTCTGTTGTGGAGAACAGGAAAACAGCACAGCTCGGAGCACCACTGCCCAAAACACGAAACCGCCAAACCATCCCCCATCCCAGTCACGTCAATGACACCGCCCCCACTCCAATTGGTGTCCCTCATTTCTGCACCGAGCTCGGACATCACACGTCCCATCCCTCTCGCAGTCCACTCGTCATCTGTTGACTGTCCATCTTCAGATATGAGAGAGACTACTGTTTCAGATGAGGGCGCCTCCCACACCATAGCCACCCCATTTCTGGTGGTGAGTGGGGAGGGGGCCTGTTCAGTTGACTCTCGGCTCGATTTTTCCCGGTACCTAAAAACTATGACCAGGTACCAACCGTCGTGTAATGGGAGATGTTCATCCCCCGTCCGAGGCTCCCCCCCCCCCCAACCGGCTCATCAACCCCACACCCCTGAGCAGTCAGAACATCACATAAAAACACAAAATGACAGAAGCTACAGAACTACACTTGCCCTCAAGGCTGGGCGCGCCAATTATTCAATGTGCGAACACTACATATACGACCAGTTATAGGAGATACAACAGAAACATTATACACCCCATTACAACAAACAGCTTATTCGTCACCAACTAAGTACATCATCAACCGTATATCAGCATGCACCTAACTTTTGTAACAGAAAAAGTTAGAGACTTATTTGCTCCAACATTCCCTATAATGCGTTGAGCTCATCACCCATCGCGAACCCTACTTTTCCACAAAGTTACAGACGCGGCATTCCCCCACTTGGAAACCTGGATATGCCCACCTCGCAATACTCCCGCATCATGCAGCAACCCCGACTTCCCTACAACAGAATGCTACCATCCACAACACAAATCAACGTTTTCCGCAACCACCCTTCCACCTCGGTATATGGAAACCTTATCATACGGTGAGGAGGAAAACATCGTAACCACCAACAGTACGCACAGCCAGGACACCCCACCCCTCGGAAGCAACACACATCAGCTAAAAGACATATACTTCAATTACAAGTAAATACAGATTTCTTTTTATTGAGAGTGCCGGATGACCGCAGTCTGTTGTTGGTAGCTAGTACGAGAGTGAAATTCGATAAATGATTCAAGTTATGACAGACTCAGTGTTTGTCATCCCCACTCTAAGTACCCCTGTCCCGTCGTTTTAAGACTCAGCCATTACAGAGAGAATACATTAAATGTCCGATAAAGTTATCATCGCGGACACCGCAGGGCCCCTCCCCAAACTGCAATAAAAACTTTGACATCTCACAACAGCGCTGGTTCCATCCAAAGAAAACCAGCCACGCGTATCTACAGACCACATCAACACAACAGAAACACAGACACTCAAGGTGACTGTTTCACAATCTCCATACGACGGTATTGTGATTATTTAAACTGTGACACGCATTTTCTGAGTTGCACTGTAATTATTAAGTGTGTGTCTAGGTGTGGTGAGACTAGTCCTACCCATCGGGGAGGATGGTTGGCAATCTGCCCACCTGGTAAATACAGTCCTGCTTGGCGGTGTCAGTATACTTGACACTCGCAAGAAATGGATATGTTTAAACCGAATGATAAATTACAGAGAGCTAAACTGTTATAATTTTGATTAGAAACTAAAATGTTCCACCGTGACTACAAATCATTAATGCGCGGGCTGGCAAGGCAGCATCAAAACTTGAAGAGTTTAAAACAGAAGAGAAGTTTCAAAAACTCTCTTACCTACAAGTTCCGCTCAACAATCAACAAGAGCTGGAATAATATATACTATACATGGAAAGGAAGGAGTGTGCTGATAAAACCACGTGCAAATAGGGACGCTGTTCTAAGGAACAGATATTCAGGAAGACATGTTTCAACTTTTCACACCAATTTACAAGAATCAGCAATGCTAATAGCAACAGGCACACCCAGTCTGATCAACCACGTGCTTTCAAAACAAGAAACCACGTGATCAACACCATTGTTTTCCGGTAAATTAGATCAAAGACTACAAACACTCGAATCGCCCTCCCAAGTAGCTATCACGCGTATGATGGAGGAGGCGAGAGGTGATGGGTCTGGGTCACAGACCGCTGATGTAATCATATTCTCCCCACCCAATTGGGCGTTCCAGTCTGAAATTTGAACAGGCGAATTTATAAGTATCTAACTTGGAAGCCTACTCACTCTAATTAAAATGTGAGTATCCACAGGAATAAGTAGTTCCCGATTTTAATGTTGATTGGAAGCCCGATTTTCCGTTACATGGAGATATAAGCGATTCTCCTTTATTCATATAATTATATTTGCCTTCTAATTACGAAGGGAATATTAAATCTGACTCCAGGAGAAGAAAATTGGCAGAATCCTTTTACGGACCTGACCGATTTACCCCAAACATTTTGGCTGTGGTTATCCGCCCTCCTGTGAGGTCACCAAAAACTATAAATGGAGGCGATCGCGCACGGAAAATTCATCTTCCCTTCATACTAGACACTAGGGAAGATCGGGCATTAGGTTACTTTCGTTATCTTATTACTTTAATTGGCCCGTAGGAAAGTTATGATAAAAGTAGGTTAGGTTAGCTGTTTTGCGGTTCTGCACATAACAACAATGCGGAAATAAAGATGTCTATTGTTGAAGATTTGGCTTTGTCTGACAGCTCGATAGAAGAAACTGAGAAAAGAACAGTGAAGAAATTTCCGTGTAGTTCATTATTATACGCAGATGTCAACCAAGACTATCTTCTTAAACGCACATTTTGTCCAGATTGCAAATATTTGTTTTCGGCAACACGGTACGGAGTGACTCACGCCTACATGTCTAAGCATTGTGTTCTCGTGGTTAATCTTCAACCCGGCGAGCAGGACGAGCCTATTGACATTACAGCTCCAAGGTTTGAAGCTCGTACACCACATGAAGTAATTCCTATCGGAAGAATGGCCAAGACAAAACGAACGAAGAGATGCCAACCTACTCCTCCGCGTTCCACCATCAGTGCAACGACAACAACAGCAACCACTTCAGAGGTTACCACCATAGCAGCAGACACCATACCAGCCCTAACCGCACCGACACCGCCCTCAGTTCCAGCTACATCAACAGCCACCATCGCTCAACCAGCAACAGTTGTGGCAAGTGTACCGATAGTGACTGTGCCTAGGCTTTCTTTAACTTTACAAAACATTTCTGATAGTTCCGCGTCATCACCAGATTTAACCATCGACGAGGCAACCGCCCAGGGAAACATTACGACGACAATGCCATCATGCAGCACTACTTCCACCACAGTCAGCCCATCTACACCCACAACCATCACACCTCACACGGCATCCATAGATCCTGCTATCCGTAAGGTCACTACACTGGATAAAGTGTACTCGGGGAAACGTAGCATCGAGCACCAACCAGACATCTGAGCAGTTCCGCATACATTCCGCCAAGATCCGGAAACTCACCACCAACACCACTTCTTCACGCCTCATCACCGCATTCTGAAGAGAAAAATCCGCACCAGCTACCATCGCTATCACCACGACGACCACCATGATGACAGCAGCCACCATGACCGACCGGACACCCAGCACCACATCAGTTCATCACATCATACCAACGTCGACACCTCATGTGCTGGACAGAACTTTTCCAAATCTATCCGCTACCTCCTCTGACACCAGTGCGGAAGATGTTACCGAAAGTATCTCAGCATCTCGACTACACCCACCATGTCCCGCATATGCAGATGGCGACACCCAAACCCGTTGGGGTAACTTTTCAGGCGATACCTGAGGCCATTAGTGTCGCGTATTCAGTAGAATGTTTATTAAGTCGTGCGGAAAAGTGAATTATGCTTATTATGTTTATTTTTTAAATACTATTCTTCTTCTTATTATTATTATTATTATTATTGAAAGTTTTTAAAATTGAAACCCCCGTCCCTAGGCTGACCACGGTCATCCTACACATCTATGCTAATTATCGCATAGCTGTGTCTCACCAATAATCGCTGCAGATCCCTATGCTGCAATCACACTCTATATGGTGTAAGCCACAGCGAACATGTCATTATCCCGAGCATGCCTAGCTATTGCTGGGGCTGCCTGATGGCTTTCGAATGTTTTAAGAACATTATTGTTAATAAGATACTATTTTTCTTATTATTGTTCTTCTTGTTTCAGATAACAAGACGGATATTGGTTGGCGAGAGCCATCCGTGTGGATTCGCAATAACGGGCCGCACTGTATGCATGTCCTCATATATCGACATGCACACGTAATTAACTGTTTTAAAACTTGTGATATGTATATAAATATATATATATCTTTATTTTTATATGTTCTTATTTTTATATAATAACTTGATTCTGCTACGTTGGAGCTTGGGCGTTCTCGGCAGAAGATTAATTATCCGTCACCCAAGAGAATGCCCATGCGAGCTATTGTTTGGTCAAATCATGATAGTAAACAAATAAAGAGAGCATGCACCGCAGCATGAAAGAAAGAAAAAAGAAAAGGCCTTCAAAAATAAATACTGGGCCAAAAATCAAAATCAAAAATATGCCGCCCTTCCCAAACTCTTGTGCATGCATATGTGCCTTCTCTGATAAGCTACGCATCTCTCGCGTAACTACCCCTCTCGGCTATGCACCTACCCGAGAAGTCTATAATTCTCACCTAGCATGTGCCCTGTATGATCGATCCATGATTGCGGTATCGTTCGTCACAGGTGCCAAACTTGGAGGGATTGGGGTAGCATGGATCGATCGGTCATGTACAAACTGTCCCCGCTAGTCTGGGTACAGGACAGCCAGGCCGGGTGCGCTCCAAGCACGCCCCCTGAGTATGACGATACGCATGTGTAGAGCCGATTATGAGAAGAACATAACATGACTAATTCTGTAAGATCACGAAGCGCGCATGCGCGAGCATCAGAGATTACTTACCAACACGCGTTATCTTTGGGCAGAAAAATCATTTCATACAGTACCGAGTTGGTACTCGGAATCCTTTTAAATTGCATCTTTCTCGCCGTGAGCACTCATGTGGTGGTGAGGTGCCTGGTCTCAGAAGACGAGCGCAAGTGACTGCATTCCATAACGCAGATATCCATCGTCAGCTGTGGATCCTTTCGGTTTTCAGATTCGTTCCCTTTGGGGTACAAACCACTATATCCGCAACTGCAGAAACTACTGGGAAGATATCACCCAGGAAATAAGTAAAGTAAAGTCAGGTAGCCCAAGCCACCACTTCCGGAAAGGGACCTTTTGAGTGGATGGGCCTCTTGGCCTCGATGTACCGCGTCGTCCAGTATGCGGTGCGAGTGACGTACTCAGTGATGACTTGCCAGATCTGCCGTGCCACGCAACCAGTAGTGGGAATTAATCTGCACATCATGTGTTAGCATTTTGCCATTTTCGACCTACGTTATGGGAACATTGCTTGATGCATCATGTGAGCTATTCGATGCATCTCGTCTTGTGGACTGTTAGAATGCATTTGCCTTAATTCACATTCTTCCGTAGCCCGTCAAGAACTGTAGGGCATTTTGTTAAATTAATAACTTTTCATGTGAACGTACCTATCTACTAGCCATCTTCTTTCACGAAGGATCGTCTTCACTTTTCCTGAGAATGTGCCATATTAGTAGTATGACTGGAGTATTTTCCTAGCAGCTGACTTCTGCATCGTGCCACCTCGCATTCCAAATTGTGTTATGCTTTCAACTATCGTGAACATGAGACTTATTCTGTCCCGATGATTAATAGGTACTCTGTCTTATTATATTATTATTGTCTTAGTTTTGTGTAACAGGTACTGATGACTAATAGGTACCTCCCGGTCATTTGAGACCGCATGTGTATAGTTTATTATTATTATGTGTATATTATCATTATTTTTCGTGCTCATAATCACCGCAAGGTCGAGTGACCTTCTATTTACTGTATTTTCTAAAGTTAGTGATATGGCAGCAGCCATCCATGTTAAATTGTTTCGTTTATTATAAAAACTTTTGGATCACAGTATCACTAGGTAACCCAATACAGCGCCAACACCCGCACCGCCTTGTTCCCCGCACAGCATCCATTTTTCGCTGAGGTCGCTGTTCATGTTCTCATTACGGGAACATGACATGCGGCCAACTAAACCTGGACTGGTCTAGCTCGATGGGATAGGTTCATAGTAGTAGAGGCGATTACTTGGTAGGAGACATTTTGTGTTAGTCTCTTTTCCGGAGTAGCGGATAGGTAACACCGCGCTCTTGGTAGATTGTATAAATTGGCAATTTTCCTTAAGGCCTCCGTTATGAGTAATTGTCTCTGTCTATGCTCCACCAGCCTTCAGGCGTATTAATTATCTGGACCTTCTTCCGTCACGTTATTTAGAGTTAGCTCTGGAACTATTGGGGTTCCAGTGTGGCTAGAAATAAAGTGACAATCACCGCATACAGTGACGATCACCGCATACATCCCCCGCGTATCCTCGGAAATTGGTTTGTTAGAAAACCCCGCCAATATATATATATATATATATATATATATATATATATATATATATATATATATATATATATATATATATATATATATATATATATATATATATATATATATATATATATATATATATATATATATATATATATAATTAATTATTGGCCTGGTCTGCAGTGTATCTCTGGACGATTTTACATAATCCTAATGACAGGTAAATGTTAGATCAGTAACAATCCGTAGCTTACACACCGGTGACGAGAAGGATCCAGCTCTCCATCCAATTCTCCCAGTGACTGGGTGCGGTCTTAGAACCCACCACACCCTCCGTGGAAGGTTGCCATAGTTGGATAGTTGCATCTTTGTCCCCACCTTAAAAAACCTTGAACAAGCTTTTCAAACGCGTATGTACCATTATTTGCCCTTGTGATGTTATACGTGGGCGTGACCTGACGGTGCCAGGATCGTTATATGATTCTGGAGCTCTCATCTCATGATAGGTACGTAAGCGTCTACTGAGGGGGATGTTCCGTAGGGTAGCCTCACGGCCACCGAAAATTCTCGCCCGTCAGACTTATATATTAAATGGTAGTTAGCTTACATTGCCAATTGTGGCTAAACCTAGACTTGGACACAACAACTAAAAGATAGGGTAGGAATTGGCAGAAGGTTCGCATAAATAAAGTGGCAACTACTAACTTACATAACTTACATAAGATGGCGGTGTGGAATTCTGCGGAAATCATCCACCCCCACCTTGACGTAAAACAACGGGCATCACAACACCCATATAACTTCATTA
>JAVVLW010004320.1:2500-24211 GCA_034401795.1 Chaetoderma sp. LZ-2023a | reverse complement strand
ATCGAGGTTGCTCCCGTGGATGGTTATGATCCGACTACCAACACCGTTTACCAGTTCCATGGCTGTTTCTGGCGTGGATGTCCACAACACCAACAAGGTGAGGATGCTGAACAAAGATACCGCAAGACATTCCTGAGAGAGGAGAAGCTGAGAGCATCTGGATGCACGCTTGTGGTACAGTGGGAGTGCTGTATAAAACGCTGTCCAAGCGTCCCTAAACGAGTTCGGACTATCCCATACCCACACTTCATAGTTTACGACTTTGAGGCACTCCTAGATGGTGCCAAGGACTCATCCTATGGAGACTCTCATGATTGAGAGTACCCACATACCTATCTCTGTGTCAGTTGGCTGCTCCTTAGAGGGTGCCACCAGTGAGCCCACTCACCTCTGCAATCCTGACCACGTAGAACTGATCAGAGAGTTCATGCTGGTCATCCAACGGCGAGAATCTCTAATCCGGAAAAGGGTTAGGGCACAGTACATACCGACAGACCTGGACAAGCTCCCAAAGCGACAGCAGCGACTGATCAACGAGTGGTGTGACCAAGTGCTGGTACTGGGGTTCAACTAATGGGCAGTATGACCTGAACCTCATTAAGAAGTACTTAGTCGATGAGCTGACTGACAGTACAGGTACAGTGAAAGTCATAACACCTGAGCTACGGTTTCTCGATGTGCTGGACTATCTCGGCCCAGGAGTCTCCTTGGAGGTATGGGTCAAAGCTTACGGGTGCACACATCGGAAGAGCTGGCTCCTGTATGAATGGTTTGAGAAGCTCAACTATGCAGGGCTTCCTGACTACTCAGCATGGACATCTAAGCTCAAGGGTGGCTACCTCTTGACGCGAACAGGGTGGGAACAATGTAACCAGACATTCAGCGAGCACGGAATGCGGACATTCGCCGACTGGCTGCGATACTACCACAACCTGGATGTCAGTCCATTCATCTACGCCCTAGAGCGGATGCGGGAGTTCTACACAGAACGAGAAAGATGCGGTGTCTCTCCCAGGTGTGTCACTGCAGTACCTCCTACGTGGAACCGCTCAGCACATGCGAGATGTTAGCGTCTACTCTCTGGACAACGAGGCCTATGAGATGCTGAAGGACGCGGTTGTTTGAGGGCCCAGCATCGTGTTCTCCAGATACCACGAGGCAGGCGTGACACGCATCCGGAGTGAGCGTGTCTGCCAACGTCTTCTCAGCTACGATGCAAATGCTCTGTACTTGTCTATGATGGCTAAAGAGATGCCATGTGGTAAGGAGACAGTACGGCAGTAGTCTGGTGCTAGCAATGTAGCACTATTTAAAAAGGATCTGCTGGCTGACCTCTGGTTCGGTTTCGCTGAAGTGTACATAGAGGTTCCTAAGGCACAGTGGGCGAAGTTCGAGGAAATGCCCCCTCTCTTCTACAACAGAGAGATTCCAGCTGAGGCAGTATCTGTTGAGATGCTCACATACCTAGAGAAAACAGGTAGGAAACGTCCCACAACCAGTAAACTAGTCAGCGCACTCTCAGCCAAGTGGAAGCTCTTGTATGCACCATCACTCAAGTCGTACCTCGCCCATGGGCTAGATATCACTGCTGTATACCGCACCATAGACTATGAGGCCAAGCGCCCATTCAAGTTGTTCGTGGAGAATGTTACGGAGGCCCGCCGCTCGGGAGATGTAGATACGAGCAAAGTGCTCTTGGCAGATCTCTTCAAACTCCTCGGCAACAGTGCATATGGGAAGCTCATCGACGCTCTAGAGCATCACAGTAACACGACCTTCAGCAAGGATGAACGAGCGGTAGATAGAGCCCTCCGCAGTGCATGGTTCGAGGATCTCGAGGAGATCGGCGAGTCCTACGAGCTCCAGAGTCACAAGGCCAAAATCACCATTCGTCGCCCCTTCCAGGTGGGGATAGCCATATACGAGCTCGCGAAGCTGAGGATGCTGGAGTTCTACTACGATTTCCTGGATTACTATGTGCCTCGTGACAGCTTCGAGTACCTCCAGATTGACACAGACTCTGCGTACATCGCAATAGCTGCCTCCAGCCTCGACGAAATCATTCGCCTGAGATGCGAGCAGGGTATGAGGCTCATAAGCGGGAGTGGCTAGCTTGGGACAAGTGGTCTGGACGGACTCCGGGACTGTTCAAGCTCGAGTTCGAAGGCAACCATGGTATCGCTCTCTGTTCCAAGTGCTACTACGTGGAGAGCCTCGCTGGGAAGGTGAAATGCTCAGCCAAACGTATGTCTAAGCATCAGAACGATGCCTCTTGGCAGAGGTTCTTCAGTGCCCTAAACGGTAGCGTGGACAGAGCTACAAACTGAGGCCTACGCATGTGCAACCAGGGCATGGTGACGAAAGGAACAGGAAAAACTCGGTCCCTCAGCCTACTATGATAAGCGGCATGTGTTGCCAGATGGTGTCCATACCGAGCCAATCGGGTACCATATCCCTCAGGCTTAGACAACTGGCGACGGTGGCAGCTGTGTGTCTGGTGGGACCACCTGAAGCTCCTCCCGAATAAACGGACGTTTGGGACAGCTCTCTGAGCATGCCAGATAGTACAGCGTAGGCTGCCCCTCCATCTCGACATACCTCGTCAAGTTTGTGGACATCTAGCGACCAGTTAAGATCTGTTGCACGTTGTGGCCCACCTTCCAACTCAGTAGGTTCATACAGGTACCGAACCAAAGCATAAGATGGAAGGCACACCTGCTCCTTGTCTGCTCCTTCGGAAGGTTGGGCAACAGAGGATCGTTGGATAGCCTCTACTGGCTTCTTACCAGTTAACCGAGTTACCTCAGTATTGGATCGCTCTACCACCATGGGCAAACCTTTCACCCACACCCTGGACCGCTCTCCAGCCTGTGCCATCTCCTGGCCATATTGGTGTACAAACAGTCTTTCTGCTAGTGTCCGATTCCACCACTCGACGATTGTCTGGGCAGAGTGGTGACCAACTTCACCTCGTCTAATCGTCAAACCATGTTTCCGCATGAGGGCCGCAGTCTCACCTCTGAACTCCTTACCCTCATCCACCTGCAACACTTCTGGCCACTGGAGGTGATTTTCCGGATCCTCGTAGACACCTTGGAATGCCTGGGCCACCTGGCCAGCTGACTTGTCTGTGAGCGGTGCTATAGCCTTGTACCTGCTGGCGACATCGACGATGGTGAGGGCATACTTGTAGGTCTTACGACCAACCGAATCGTGTGGAGGGAATAGAACATCTGTCTGGTGAACTCGATTCGGGACAGTTTCATCGAAATGGGCATGCCTGATGTGCCGTGGACGAGGTCTGTATATCTGCCACATCGCCTGGCGGCTGAGCCACTGGCTAACTGTCCCCAATGTGAAGTTGTGGACCTTGCGACGTGGGTCTCATGGTAGTATCCACCAGGCTGATAGTAGAGTTCCTCAAGAAAGATGGTTGATAAGCCCCCGGATTTCATCACTGACGTCCACTCCCGTCCTGTCATGCACGGCCTGTGTGAGGGTATCACTGACGTCCACTCCTGTCCTGTCACGGTCGGACTGGGCGAACTATACACAGACGAACAGATGGCCGTCATGCATTCGACTACAACTGAAGACCTCCTCAAACACCTCCATACACCGGCATCTAGTCTCTGCTGGATCCTTGCTGAACGGTAGCTTATCGACTAACCCTCGGAAGTTAAATAATTTGACCAGGTCGTATAGAGACGCCATCCTTATATAGTATGGCTTAAATGTTCGGCGGCCCAGATGGCCGCAAGTGCTATGGCAACGTATGGTAGCCAAGGGCACGCCGACGACAACTCCGAGCTCAGGCCAACCAGAGCCTCAAATAGGCAGATGAGAGTCTCGATGAGTACTACGAGGCTGTACAGATATCTCAGCCAATGGTCGACTATGAACCATCGACAGATTAGAAGACAGCAGAGCTTATAGTAGTGGTAGCAGCTGCAGATGTGATGACAGGAGTCATGCTCTACGCACGCTCAAGCTGAATACCTGATGTGTTCGACACACATACCTTAGCATAGCCAAAGTAAACTACCATCACACCTAATGAGCGAGTCCCAGCTATGAGGTTTCCGATGTTAAAGCTGAGCCGGTTGCCCTGATTAGGTGGGATGTTCTTGCCCCCGATGTGGTGACGGCCCTCGAGTGCCGACTCGAGGTCATCGCTTCCACTGGTTAGTCGCAGAAGTGCATATGACTTAGTTTTCTGTCTGTAGAGTTGGCAGTCAGCCAGCTCACGTACCTCACCAAGAACATTGGTCCCAGCAACCACAAGCTTAAAGTCGTCTAGCTTATCCACCTCCTGGATGACTCCTCCCATCTGAACCAGGACCGCAACAGCGACACAGTCCGATGCACCATGATGCAATGTCAGCTCTACCCGTTGGTTAGGTGTGGCTTGGATCTGCTGGTGTTCTCACTCCACATGCACGATCCACTGTTTGGAACCCGTTTGCTTCAGTTCCTGGTCATTCTCGTCATGCCAGATATGAAGTCTTGGGGCATTCATCGAAGCATCTGCGAGCTGCTCAGTGTACACCCGGAGGAACAGCGTATCCTGCATGGCACCCGGATTCACGTGTGTGTTCTCAAGGAGAGTGAAGAGTGGAACTGCCACATTCTTCTTGACACCACCTGCCTCTAGTTCGAATTCAGTGAACCCCTCATTGCACCCCACAGCGTAGTACCCCTATCCCTTTGCATAGAAGGTTGGTTCACGAGCCAGCGGACCTATGACTCGGTACTCATCGTTCACATAGGTGGTGTCCACGGTGTTGTTGCTCTGAACGACCTCCCACCTGTTCAGAACCTGCGGGAGCTCTACCATCTGTGCTATTGTGCATTGAAGCTTGACCTCGCGTGTCATGCTCTTGATCTCGTGGATCTGTGCCGAGATTGTAAAGTCAATGTACTTCCCAGCAGCGGACAACGGGTTCTCATCGTGTATACTGGATCGAATGACCATCAGGCAGTCCTTCCGAGGATCAGGGCGTGCGATGTCGCAGGTTCAATGGCCCCATCCGGATGTTGCACATACTGCAGCATGTTTAAGGCCTGGGTATATAGAGGGGTTAAACGGCTGCCATGTTTGGTAAAGTTCTCAAGCAGATTATCTATAGGCAGCAGGACAAGTCGGCATGCCAGTTGGCACGACAGCCACGGCGTGCACTGTTCCACTGTGACAGGGTCCAAGGCCTGCTTCGCGACATCAACATTATCCACGAGCGAGTCAAGGTCACACCACCGACGGATGCGGAGATACTGGCTGCCATAGAGGAAGGAGCGCCAGCTCGTAGTACAAAAGAACTCCTGACTCAAATACTCTACCGGAAGTTTTACAGCACCCAGGCATGGCACTAAACATACCTGTGGGCCAAACCAACAGTCCTGTTATTCTAGCTCTCCAAAAGGCAAGGGTCGACCCCAAAGATGTACTAACGGTCTGGAATTGGGCTGCCGTATTTAGCCTCCATAGCCAGAAAGAGCGAGAGATGCTGGATAGCCTCCAGACAGGAGAAAATAACTACTTCATGGAGGAGGTCAGTGCTGCTGTAGTGGAGAGCCATGACACTGGTCATGCAAAAGGTACTCAGGAGAGGTTCACTGTTGGCCGCAAGGCCGCAAGGAGGCTGTTGAGGAGGCTGTTGAGCATATCTTCAATGAAAGAGGGCGTAGGAGATTGGACAGGAATCTGTCAGCATTTCAGAAATTCCCAGATAACTACCAGGACTACCTCATCAAAACCGCTCGCAAGTCAGATGCTCATCGTGCATGGAAAAAGTGGGTCTTCCGTGAGAAGTTCCAGAAGAAGAGAGTCCCACCATCTGACCCTCAGTGGATAGAGTTTCAGCAACAGGCTTCTGACGAAACTGACGAAGTTCCTCAAGCTTCTGACGAGGTTCCTCAAGCTTCTGACGAAGTTCCTCAGGCTTCTGACGAAGTTCCTCCAGGCTTCTGGCGAAGTTCCTCAAGCTTCTGACGAAGTTCCTCAGGCTTCTGACGAAGTTCCTCCAGGCTTCTGACGAAGTTCCTCAAGCTTCTGACGAAGTTCCTCAAGCTTCTGACGAAGTTCCACACGTTTCTGATGAAGTTCCTCCAGGCTTCTGATGAAGTTCCTCAAGCTTCTGCCGAAGTAGTGAAGACGGACGAAGTTCCTCAGCCTTCTGATGAACGAAAGAAGTTGCGGCCGACAGTCTGTCAGCAATGACGCATAGAGCAGGCTGGTTTACTGGTTGGATTCAGCTTGTAAGTGAAGGTCTGCACCTTTTCCAGAGAGGGCTTGAAGTGTGCCAGCTCACCTGTCTCCTTGTTGCTGAAGATGAAGCGGTATAGATCAGCTGCCCTCTGTACACCTGTGATAAAGTCCCCTTTGGGCTCCTTGAGGGTTAGGCTGTCGTATATGGTCTCGAGCAGGGCACGTCCACACATGGAGATGAAGTATAGCAACCGGGCATTGTGGTGGATGTCCGGGGAGATCTCGCGGGCGTACTTTTGAAAGAGGATGAAGACAGTTATCTTTGTGTGCTGGATGCGGATGGTGATGTTGCTGATATAGGTAACTGTCTTCTGGTCCATTGCAGGGTCATCGATAACTGGAACAGGTGGTTCTGTCAGTCGGGCTGCCAGCAGCTTCTCCATCAGAGCTTGCAGGTTCTGCATCTTGGTGATTGGACCATTGTACCATTGATCATTACTGTCAACTGCCTCAACGGCGGAGTCAGACACCAGAAGGATGTAGTGAGAGTGTAGATGTTCGGCAAGCAGAGCCCGCAGCAAGATGATTTGTCTGTGGCCTGACGGGGCAATGATCAGCACCACCTAGCCAGCATGGGCCGGCCTACTGTCGAATGGTACAGACATGCGCACGAAGGATGGTTAGCACTTGGTTAGCGGTAGCGTCGTCTATATCTGGGAGACTAAACGGCAGTACTTCCTGCACCAGCTTTTGCGCCTGCAGAGCAGGGAATCCTGCACCTCCGGTGGATACGAAGGATGCGATGGAGGCGTCAAGCATGAAATCTCAGCAGCAGCTGAGAAGATAGCGTGGTGGGCCTGTGTCAGCACCCACAGTGTCTAGTACATCCAGTATCTGTACGATACATGCACGGAAAGCCATGACTATTATGTGAGCTTAAACGGCAAAGCAAAGAACCCCGACTTCTTCACCTCTGGTAGCTGGAGGCTGGCGGTAGCACATTTTTTGCCATTGACATTGATATTGCTCAGGCCGATGGTGCCTACCCTGAGATTCTCTCAGTCTTGATGGAAAGAGCTCCGTGGTTTCAGGAGATCCTTAACCAAGTCTTGTGCATACGACTCGGCCATAACCTTGATGGCACCAGCCTCGTCGACTCCGAGCATACCTCGCATCGTTGCCTTCTCTTTGCTGCCCATCCCCTTGTAGACAGTCTTGGCCTTGTTAATGGCCAATTGTCCTACTGTATCAGTGTTCCCGATGAGATCTCGGGCTGGGATGGTACCTCGGATCTCCCGCGGGTCTCCCTTCTCAATGAAGTCTAGGAAGGAGATAGGGGCAACAGTGTCCTCTGAACCGAGGCGTGCCTCGTCCAAGTGAGCAAGATCGCCTAGCTCTTTGCTTTCTAGGTCTGTGAGTCATGGTCATGTACAGATGGCTTAAACCTACTAGTCATACCCCCAGTGAAATAGTTGGGCATATGAGGACCACGCAGTCGGCCAAGGGAATAGGTAGCAGTGCTCAGGGTACTGGCCCTCTCTGCAGGGGCACGCCTTGTGAGCAGTCCACTATTCCTGGGCATTGGCAATCCTCAGGCCGCGTGCTCGACTATGGGCTACACACCACCCTCCGGCACGCAATGCCTCATATGCTGCAGGGGTCTCGTCATCCATCTCTCACTTTTCAGAGTGGTTAAATGTAACTGACGATGATCTCAGCCATTGCACTCGTTGCTAGCCCTAGAACCGCGGCCTCCATTAGTGTAACACGTTCACCCATGATCTTGGCGGTGGCAGTGTAGGCGGCACCACTGAGGGCGATCTTTGGGATGGGGTGAGTTATTCCGAGACAGTGGCCGGCCACCCCACTCACCACGGTAGCGAGGACAGCCGCAGTGGCAGCAGGAAGAACCTCATTTCCCCCTGTCATCTTCACCATGGCCACATTCACCGCCACAGTACTGGCGACATGGACTGCCAGAGGTTTTGCTTTGGTCAGTAACTTCTGTGTCTTGGTTCGCAGTAGGTTCTCCACATTCTGAGGATCGCTTGGCTCTCGGGCAGTTGCTTCACACGATGTACCGTTGGCGTCATTGTTTAAGCCCTGAGTATACAACGCAGTTGAACGCCTGTGTTCCCTGTCGAGTGAGCCAATAAGATCTTCCCAGTCTGCATCTGCCAGGTGTCCGGGTTGGTACTCAGGAATACTCATCTCTCTATTGAGACATCTTAAACATGTCCGGGATCACACTATGCGAGAAGTACTATGAGGTCTTCTGGAGGGAGCCGAAGGCCTACAAGAAGAAGACGCCAGATGAGCTCGCTCAGCTCTCTGGTGCTGAGCTGACAGAGGAGCTGACAGCTGTGAAGCTCTATCTAGGATTTGGTAACGGGCAGATCTGCTTCCTTGAATACCTTATCATGGGCGGGAGTATCGTCAAGCAGCTCCTGCGAGCTAAAGGTTTCTACAAGGATCGAGAGTATCTGTCAGATGTGTTCCAGCAGTTGCAGACCTCCATGGCCTCACCTGACTCAGAGCTGAACAAGGCTCTGCGGTACTACAAGCTGGAAAAAGATGCGCTGTGGAACCCCACAGCCCTTGGATGTGCATGTTGGCAGTTGTATAGGGGCTGTAGGGCAGGCCAAGCTGGCTCAGTGTCTCACCGTGCTCCCCACCACTACTGACGAGAGTCAGGATAGTCTTGTAGCTAATTTGCTAGCGGCGGAGTAGGCTGATCCCGAGCTCCACGATAGCTAGGCCTGACACCACTCATAGAGCTGCCACGGGAAGCAGTGTCATGTTGACTGGCTGCAGTGGCGGGGTTGGCGCTGCCATGGGAAGAACTCCCCTCGACTATCATGTTGTTATAGCCCCTGACTTGGAGGTCCTCGATGTTCACGATCATGTTGCTCGGAATGAACCGTAGGTGTGGTGAAATAGCAAAGTCAAGTTTGCGACGGGCCTTCAGCAACCCCTGCAGGAACTTAGCAATAAGACTGCTTGGATCTGCCACCATGGTCATATCCTCATCGAGACTGATGAACATGGCCTGGACCTCTGCTCCGCTGACACCATCTATGGAATGACGCAGCTTGGTCTGTGCTGTAAGGAGGCAGTAGTACAGTGCTTCCAGGGACTGGTTGATCCGAATGATCCATGCTGGTGTGAGGCCTGAGATGGTGTGTGGGACAAAGTACTTCCACACATCTGGATAGTCCTGCCTGATTACGGTGATGTGCATATTTTGCACTATCGCTCCAGGATCAGAGTCTGGATAGAACGAGAATGTCGCTGTCTTCCGACGGCCTACTCGTCGGAGTGTTCGATAGGGGAATCATGAGTAGTCACGTCTCGGGTCACCGTACATAACCCCTAGACCGTTGTTGTCGCCGCCATGCCACCGATAGTCTGGGTGAGCTCTGAACTCTCTCTGTAGTCTCTTGGCTGCTGAGACGCTATGATTGTTGAGCTGTGGGTCGAAGTCGTTTGTATCAGGGAGGCTTGCACCCAGCTCATGGAGGATCCGTCGCACAGTGAAGTACACGTGGAATTTGAGACAGCTGGCGAAGCGCACAGCTTCAGGAGTATCAGAATAGGAGTGAAGCAGGGTGGAACTTACTCCACAGCCTGCCGTGACACACCACACGGCAAAGTTCAGCCGCTGATTCCAGTATGAGAGGCTTGGAGCAGCCATCCAAGTATGAGCTTGCTTCGCATCCTTGATGGTGATAGGGCGGTTGGTCAGCGGTCGTGGGTTGACAGAGAAGCTGGTTTGGGCCCGTCCATCCACTGTGATAGAGAACGGTGTTAGCTCTCGTGTATCATCCAGTAGGCCTCTCGGCCAGTCAAGGATGTATCCAGGAGGGGCGGGTGGGTCCGGATGACTGTCGTGAGGTTCAGTGGGAAGGCCATCTATACTGGTGTTTTTAAAGCTACCATACAGGCAGCACATTATTTGTATTCGTCTCGACTCCTGAGACCGGCGAGATGACCTCGCTGTAACATCACATTTTTAACTCCTCCATATCAACCCGCCGGCTTGAGCCTTTGAGGTATTGCTGTCGCACTTTAGGTTTCTCCCTGCGGTACAGGGCTTGGACCTTCAATATATGGTGGTACTCTTCATCGGTGACGTGGCCATCCTCGAGAGCTTTGCTGACAGACTCGTCGATAGTCCGTAGCATACTCTGTGATAGTGACACGTACTTAGCATGCTTCTCCAACCTCCTTGTGATCTGCCGCTGCCCGACCCCCAAGCCCATGGCCATGACAGTCGCAGCTAGTGTCACGCCACCCAGCGGGATGGCGACGTGGGCACCCACCCCTGTAACGAGAGTGGCCACAGCTGCCACACCAGCACTGGCTCCAATCACAGCCGCAGCAGTGATTGTACGCGCAAGGACGTTGCAGGCTGTTTTATATCGACTGCGTGTTCTGCCGTACCTTTCTGCCTCATGGACGAGATTCAGCCTGAGGGTATCTATCTGGTGGAGTCGTCAGCCGTGGATGGTACCGCCCTCATCATCAGTGAGGTAGGGGTATAGTTCTGGTTGCTTCCGCCACTCTGATTTTACCATAGTTTACCTAGAGATTATACTTGCATCACCTGCTTATGAGTCATAGAAGGGTTCATTGTGGAGAGCCTGGCTAACCGTGCCAGCTTTTTGGTCTTGAAACAGCTGTCTCTTAGAACGTAGTCATCCAGCACTATGTTGGGTGCCAGTAGCGTTCTGAGACGTGACATCTGGAACTTCAGCTTATCACCAAGATAGTAGGTCCGCTGCTGGATGGCTTTCTTGATCTTACACTTCCGCGCCATCTCCTCTTCCCACTGTATGACCTCTGGCTCATCCTCGTCTGAGAAGACACCTGGCTCATCGTCGTATGTGAAGACATCTGGCCGATCGTCGTCTGTCAAGACTCCTGCATCCCGCTTACTCTCCTCCAGGAGGGCCCGCCAGTTTCGGAAATTTTCCCTGTCCCTCCTCGCCCTGCGCGCGTCCTGTTGATACCAGTTCTCCCGCTGTAGGTGCTCTCCTTCTTGTTGACAGATCTGTTGCTGTGCGGGCATCTGTTCGCTTAAGCCATTTATCTGTGCAGGGGTTATGAAGGGGCAATCCTCTATCGGGTTCATCATCTCGGCCAAGGCCAGATATTGCTGGTATGATATCATGTTGTCGTCAGGTCAATGAGTAATAAGAGTGTAAACTCTAGATGGGCGTCCGATATCCCATCCGTTCTGGCGTATATGTTAATGTAGTGGCTGTCAAACAGGTGTTTACAGGTGTGAACAGGCTAGGGCTGATAGATTTCCATAGGTTGCTGTTGGCACCTGGGAGATACTCTATCACGTCCCGGCCGACTTCTACCAGTGAGCTGCTGTGTGCACTGTCCAGAGGTTGATGTAGCACATCGGCGTATATGTATGTTGTGCCCCACTGGGGCACATCGAAGAGGACACATTCTACACGGTACTGTACCGCCCGTCTCCCCTCTAGAGAGGGTAAGATTATGTTCTCACCACTGGAGAGCAGCAGTTGGACAATCGGCATGTTTATATGTCTCGTTTAAACCCCTCCTATAGCGTGCTATGGAACCCATATTTGCTCACTCGACTGGTCTTGCTGACCTCGCAGATGTGTACGCAGTTGATGCTGCCAAGGTAGAAGAGAGTGATGGCAAGTCATGCGCCCTACAGTACGAGGCAAGCTCAAAGGCTTTCTCCCTCCACCCCATTGGTGGTGATGGAGTAGAGATGCTCACAGACCTCATGAATGTGTCGAAAGGGTGTCTGGGCCGCAACAAAGATGGCCACAAGATCGTATTTCGGTACAATTTCTCGAAAAAGAAGTACATCCTCGAGCTGTTGATTGAGGTCTCGGATACAGAGGTGGCAGACATCAGCACCCTAAATGACGACCTCAGCTTTCATCTGGTCAAAGCCTATTCGAGCAGTGCCCCGCCGAAGACCAATGAGGGTCTGCTATTGACCCTGGTAAACCTGCAGTTCATGTTTGAGAAGAATGAAGTGTGGTACCGCGCTGGACCTGGGGGTAACTGGCAAACATGGCTGCCACTATATAGACATCCCGCAGTCATTGCCATAGCGGTTACTCCCATCTCCACTGTTGTGAAAAGGGATGGGAAAGTTCGAAAGCTCTACAATCGGGGATCATCCTTCCTCACCTACATAGGCGAAGGTGTCTCCCTGACGAGGGTGGGTCACCGGATCGGGGTTACGGGTGGAAAGCTCATGCTGCGTCGTCCATTCGATGGCCCAGAAACTCTTAACCTCCAGGAGGGCATCCTATGGGTAGATGGTGCGTCACATGTCACCAAAGCCAAGGGTGCTGTTAAACTGCTTCAGTGAGTGGGACTCACTAGCCCGCAAACGACTCATATAATCATAGAGCTACGATTCTTAGCCGGCGGAAAAGTGAAGCAGCTAGCCCCTGCCCCTGAAGGGATGAAGTTCACTATCGAACCGGATGGAGTAGGGCTCGATCTGGCACAGATATTTCTCGAGGCGTTCACTCTGTTCAGTTTAACTCTTCATGTATAGTCAAGATACCTTCTTGTATATAAGGCTCAGCGTAGATGGCAAAAAGTTATCTACCAGAACGCGCCACGATAAATAATTGGGGCAAAAATTATCTACCGGAACGTTGCGCGATAAATAATTGGGGCAACAGTTATCTACCGGAATGCGCCGCGACGTAGATAATGTGGCGTGACGTAGATAGCTGTGGGGGCGCCGATCGGCTGGGCCAGGGCTTGAAATAGCTGTGGGGGCCATGGATCGCTGCCCAGTAGGGGCCTGCCTTGCATAGAGACGACTGTGACGTAGATAACTTTTTTGTTCGAAAACATTTCTACCGGGACGGGTCGCGACATAGATAACTTTTTTGTTCGAAAACATTTATACCAGGACGGGCGCGACGTGGATAACTTTTGTCCCATTTATTTATCTACGCCGAGCCTTATGTGCTTGAGGTGGTATCATTTTGGAGGTGGTATCATTTTGACTCCGGATATACCATTCTAGGCCTTTGTCATTCTTTGCTAGCCTTTACTTAGGTAGGAAGTCAGCCATAGCTGAGCTTGAATAGACCGTACATAGTCCTTGAATATGCATTACCATGGCCTAACATAGACCTTACGTCCGTCTTAATCAGGCTTTGCTTGCCCTTAGCTAGGCCTTAGTCAGACTTAACTAGGCCTTACCAAGTATTATCTACGCCTTAGCTGACCTTGGATAGGCATTACATAAGTCTTAACTTGGTTTTCCTTGGCATTAGCTAGGGTTACATAGGCCTTAGCTAGGTCTTGTATAAGGCCTTACCTAGGCCACAGCCATTCTTTGATAGGCATTAGATAAGCAGTACCTAGGCGTTACCTATGCCTTAGCTAGGCCTTAGCCAGCTTTTGCTTGGCCGTGGCTAGGCATTAGTCAGGCTTGGCTTTACTTAGGCCATAAATAAGCCACAGCTAAGCTTGGATAGGTCTTACATATGCCTTAGATAGACCATACCTCGGCCTTGCCTGCTCTTAATTAGGCCTTAGTCAGGCTGGGCTAGGCCTTACCTAGGCATTACCTAAGCCTTAGCTGAGCTTGGCTAGAACTTATATACACCTTATCTAAGGTTTACTAGACCCGAGATAGAATTACCTAGGCCTTATATAGGTCCTGTATAGGCATTACCTAGGCCTTACTTACTCTTCAGTCATCATTTGCTAAGCCTTACCGATGACGTGCCTAAGCCGTATCCAGGCTTGACTAGTCCTTACAAAGGCCTTAGTTCGGCTTGATTCGGCCGTAGCCAGCCTTTAATAAGCATTACCTAGGACCTATTTAGTCCGTAGGCAGGATTTACTAGGACTTACCGATGCCTTACCTAAGCCTTAGTCAGACTTGAGTAGACCTTAGTCTGGCTTTACTAATCCGTAGCTAGGCCTCAACCAGGCTTGAATAGGCCTTACCTAGGCCTTAATTAGTCCTTGGCCAGGCTTTTATAGGCATTACCGATGCCTTACCTAAGCCTTAGCCAGACTTGACTGATAGACATTAGCTGCGCATTACCTAGGCGTTACCTATACCGTATCTAGGCCTTAGTCAGGCTTTGCTAGGCTTTACTTAGGCAGAAACTAAGCCATAGCTGAGCTTGGATAGGCCTTAGCCAGTCCTTACCGAGGCCTACATTGACATTACCAAGGCATTAACCAGACTTCGCTTGCCATTAGCTGTGCCATACCTAGGTATTATCTAAGCCTTAGCTGAGCTTGGATAGGCATTATATAAGCCTTAGCTGGGTTTTCTTACGCCTTAGCTAGTATAACATAGGCCTTGTATACGTCCTTACCCAGGCCAGGGCCAGGCTTTGATAGACATTAGATAAGCAGTACCTAGGCGTTACCTATGCCTTAGCAGGCCTTATCCAGGCTTTGCTTGGCCTTGGCTAGGCCTTAGTCAGGCTTGGCTATGCTTTATTTCGGCCATAACTAAGCCATAGCTACGCTTGGATAGGCCTTACATAGGCCGTAGATAGACCG
This sequence comes from Chaetoderma sp. LZ-2023a, assembly GCA_034401795.1. Taxonomy (NCBI): domain Eukaryota; kingdom Metazoa; phylum Mollusca; class Caudofoveata; order Chaetodermatida; family Chaetodermatidae; genus Chaetoderma; species Chaetoderma sp. LZ-2023a. The sequence continues at coordinate 9,456 of JAVVLW010004320.1, read as the reverse complement.
TACCTGGACCATGAACAGGCCGTGCATGCTCTTAAACAGGCCTTAGCCAGGCTTAACCATGCCGTTGCCAGTATTGATTAGGCCTTACCTAGACGCTATCCAGACTTTGCTAGGCCTTATCTATGCGGTAACCAGGCTTCGCTTGACCTTCGCCAGGCCTTAGTCAGGTTTGAGCCAGACTTGACTAGGCCTTACCTAGGCCCTGTATAGGCATTATCTACGCCTTTCTTAACCACGACTTGTTACGCCTTACCGATGCCTTACCTAAACCTTAACCATGCTTGTCTTAGCCTTACATAGGCCTTAGTCAGGCTTGACTTGTTATTAGTCAGCCGTATTTGGCCTTAATATGGCCGTACCTAGGCCTTAGTCAGGATTTGTTTGACCGTAGCCAGGCCTTAGTCAGGTTTGACTAGGCCATAACGAGGCCATACCTAAGCCATACCGGGCTGAGTAAGCCATACCTAAGACTTAGCCAGGCTTGACTACGCCTTATTTAGGCCTTACATGGACCTTAAGCAGGCTTAATTAGGCCTTGAGAAGTCATGATTAGGCCTTAGCTAGAGCTTCGCTAGATCTTATCCAGGCTTTGCTATGCCGTACATAGGCCTTAGCCATGCTTTTCTTGGGCTTAGCTACGCCTTAGTCAGGCTTAACTAGGCCTTACTTCGGCCTTAGTCAAACTTTGTTTGACCTTAGCTAGGCCTTAGCTAGGCTTGACTAGGTTTAGGTAAGGCATCGGTACGGCCTAGAAAATCCTGGCTAACGACTAACTGATGCATAGGGAAGGCCTATTCAAGGCTGGCTAAGGCCTAGCGACGGCCTAGCAACGTCATGTGAAGCCTATGTAAGGCCTAATCAAGTATGGCTAAGGGCTCGTTAAGGCCTAGTCAAGCATGTCTATGGCCTATGTAAGGCCTAGTCATGCCTAGCTAGGGCTTAGGTAAGGCATCTGGCAAATCCTGGCTAAAGACTACATAAGGCATAGGTAAGGCCTATGCAAGGGCTGGATAAGGCTTAGGTAATCCTATCTAATGCTTAGGAAAACCTACCTAAGGTCAATGTATGGCCTAGTCAAGCTCAGCTAAGGCTTAAATAAGACCTGGCTAAGACCTAGCCAACCTTGGCTAAGGCCTAGACAGGGTCAAGCAAAGCCTGACTAAGGCATGAGTAAGGTATAGGGAACGCCTAGGTAATGCTTAACTAATGCCTATCAAAGCCTGTCTAAGGCATAGGTAATGCCTCAGCATGCCTGATCAAGGCCTAGGTAAAGTCTAATCAAGTCTGGCTAAGGCCTATGTAAAGTCTAGCAAAGCCTGTCTTCAGTAACTTAGATATAGCCATGGATGCACTAATTATCTAGCCATAGGTGTGGGAATTAGTCAGCTATAGCTTTCGTAAGTACCCATACATAGCTGGAGTAACTAGCTATAGCTATGGTAGGTATCCAGTTATACATATACTAGTTAGCCAGCTATATATGTGGAAATTAACCAGCCATAGATATGACTCGATAATTACCACATAAATGCCTGGCTCTTTGCAACTGATATGGCCGGCTAATTACCTCAGCGATGGCTGCGTACTTTTTACAGCCGTAAATCTCTATTTACCTCAGCTATCGCTAACTACTTACCATATCTATGATTGGTAAATTACCTCAGCTATAGCTGGGTAATTACTAGAGCTATGAATGGCGTTTTACCATGGCTATGGTAACTACTTGTCACAGATTATTTGCTACTTACCATAGCCATGGATGGCTGCTTAACAGTGCTATATCTGGTAAACTTCCACTGGTGGTGGTGGCTACTGACTACGTGTATAGCTGGCTACTTGCCACAGCTTTCTTTCTTCTTTTCGTTCGCCGATCATACCGCCAGTCATGTAAGTGACTATCGACATGATCATAAGGGTTAAGTGCGTGGATCCATGGTTTATTAGAGTGCGCCGTGCGGCCTGGAACCTCCGTCTTCAGCACTCGAGGATTCTGTCAGGGTTACCTCACCCTTACCTCCTTTAGTCGCCTCGTACGACACGCAGAGGATACGGAAGGTGTATTCTATGCCCCACCTACAGGGCACTTGCCACAGCTATGACTGGCTACTTACACAGCTATGGCTGGCTAATTACCACTGCTATGCTTAGCCTGTTACCACAGCTATAGGTGTCTACTTACCAATGATATCTGGGTTACTTACCAAAGCTATGGCTGACTAAGTACCATATGTATGGCTGGTCAAAAATTGCATCTATGGCTAAGTCCATGCCACAGCTATATCTAACTACTTACGCCTGCTATTGATGGATACATACAGCAGCTGTGAGTGGCTAATTACTGCAACTGTCTGGTTCGTTACCAATAATATGCCTGGCGAATTACCCAGTTACGGCTGGTGTCTTAATACTTCTTGGCTGATTACCTTCCTCGGCAATAGCTGGCTACTTGCTACAGCTATAGCTAGTTACTTACCCCAACTATGGCTGGCTATCGATGACATCTATAGATGACTGCTTAGCGCAATCATGGCTTGCTAAATGCATATGTTATGAATGGCTAATTACGACACCTATGGCTGGGTAATTACTACAGCTGCAGCTGGCTACGTGCCTCCGCCAGTGTAGGGTACTTGCTACTGTTATGCTGACTATTCACCACTGGTATGGCTGGATATATTCAACATGTATCCATGGCTAGAATGGTATACTTGGAATACCTAGAAGTGGTTTCTACCACAACTATAGCTGGCTACTTACTACTGCTATGACTGGCTACTTAACAAGCAACGGTTGGTTAATTGACACATCTATGGCCACCTCTTTAACACTAGCTGTAAACACACCGATGGCTGGCTAATTATTGCATCCATTGCTAACTCCGTGCCAAAACTATATGTGACTAGCTACACCTAACATGGATGTATACATACCAAAGCTTGACTGGCTAATTACTACAACTGTGTCTGATTAGTTATCGCTGATACAGCAGGCCAATCACCACAGTTACACCTGTCTTCTTAACCCTACCATGGCTGATTATCTTTCGCAGCTATGGCTGGCTATTTACTACAGGTTTAGCTAGCTACTTAGCACAACTATGGCTGACTCCATACGACGGCTATAGACTTATAATACACTTATGTCTGGATAATTACCACCGCCACTGCTGGCTACTTGCCACTGCTATGTTGGCTATTTACCACTGATATGACTGGCTCTATTCAATAGCTATCGCTGGCTACTTATCACAACATACCATTGCTAGAGTGTGATACTTGCAACAACTAGAGCTGGTGTGTACCTCAACTATAGCTGGCTACGTAATACTGCCATGACTGGCTACACTCAACCCTATGGCTGGTTAATTACCACATCAATCGTTGCCTCTTTAACACTGGTGGTGTGCAACGGCTATTGCTGTTGGCCCCTTGCAACTGTTACGGATGGCTACTTATCACTGTTACGACTGGCTAATTACAAAGCTATGGCGGGTTAATCACGACTGACTCCTTAAGACTACTATGGATCGGTAATTACCTGAGCTAAAGCTGCCTACCTTTCACAGCTAAAAGTGTGTTAGCTACTTACCACGGCTAGCCATAGCTATGGCGGCTGCTTTACTGTTCTATGGCTGGTTACTTACAGCTATACTTGGCTAGTGACCACATCTATGACTGACTACTGATCAGAGCCATGGCTGACCACCTACAGTTATAACTGGCTACTTCTCAATGCTATGACTGGTTGCTTGACAGTAATGTGGTTGATTACATTCCGCAACTATGGCTAGCTCCTTACTCTGTGGTTGGCCCCTCCACACAGTGGTTGGCTCACTACTACAACAATAGCTCACTACTTAACATAACCATATATATGTAAATATCAACACTATGGTGGCTATTTACCACAGCTATGTCTCGTTAATTAAGTAGTTTTAGCCTGCTACTTACCTTCGGTAGTCGGCTACTTACCAGCGGTAGTCAAGCCTACTTGTCATTGATATGCTGGCTATTTACCACTGATATAGCTGGCTGCATACGGCATCTATAGTTGACACTTACCACACCTATAGCTGAACAATTACCACAGCTATAACTGACTACCTACCAAAGCTATGCCTGTGTAATTAGCACAGCTATGGGTGGCTGCTTAGCACTGCTATGTCTGTTTACCTCCCACAGCTAGGACTCGTTACTTATTACAGGCATCGCTAGCTATTTAAGATAGCTATGATGGGCCACTGATCACTACCATGGTTCCCTATTAATTACGGTAATAACTGGATACTTACAACAACAATGGCTGGATGCTTATCACTGCTATGGTTGACGATATATTAGAGTCATAGCTAGTTAGTTAACGATGCTATAGCTATCTACTTACCACTGCTATGGTTGGGCCACGCCAATACCAAGCCTATGGTTGACTAACTACCACATCTATGGCTGGCAAATTACTGCATCTATGGCGAACTCCTTAACGAAGCTATATCTGACTATATCCCGCTACGATGGATGTTACCTATAACGGCTATGGTTCGCTACTTAGCACATATATGGCTGGCTACTAGTTACCCTCGATGTCAGCCCCATCTGGCTGCTTAACACTACTATGTCCGACAACATTTCACCGCTATGGATTGCTACTTACCACACGTATAGCTGGCTTTTTTACTACAGTGATGGCTGGCTGCTTGCCCCCGCTAGTGCTGGCTACTTACACTTGCTACAGCTGGTTACTGGCCACTGCTATGACTGGCCACTTACAAAGCTAGGACTGGCTAATTACCACATCTGTGTCTGGCTCCTTACTGCGGCAAGGACTTGCTCCCCACCAGGGCTATGTGTTAGACATTAATATTGCTAGGACTGCCTTCTCACCACAGCTATAGCTAGCTAATTACCACCGCTGTGGCTGGCTCACTCCCATATCTATAGCTGACTACTTACAACAAGCATGGCTATCTAAATATCACCGCTATGAATGACTATTTACCTCAGCTTTGGCTCGTTAATTACTACCATTATGACTACATATTTACCACCGCTACTCTTGGATACTTGCTACTGCTATGCTGGTTGCTTACCACAGCTATGGGTGACGACATACCACTGCTGTGGTTGACCAACTACCACTGCTATTGCGGGCAGCTTAGCACAGATATGGCTGTCTCATTGCTACAGCTATAGCGTGTTACTTACCGCTACCATCGGCTACACGTCAATGATATGGACTTCGAGTTCCGTCCGGCGTCTTTGTACAAGAACGCCCACCAAAGCCCGGTCTTCTTGTCACTCTATATATTGGCAATTAATAACCGCTTTTGTTAGCCAATCAAAAGCACGTCTATAATCGACCATTACTCCTTCCTTGCCTCAGCATAACGTTCTCGTCTACCTGAGAGCATCGATTACTATTACAACTGTCTTAAAATTAATCAATATTCCAAACCCTAACACAAATTAAATCATAGCATTGATTTAATATTAACGAAGATTTGACTAGGCCTACGCACATCAACTAAGTCCCCATTCGCAACAAAATCAATATAATTGGAACAACGCGCATGCGTAATCGCGATCCTTAATAAATCGTCTTGAAGGGCGGCAGTAATATGGCGACACGATTGGAGACCGTCGCCCCCGACGTCGCTCATGACGCCGCCTTTTGATAAAACGTTGAAATTTTAAAAATACAGTTACCCGACGCATGGCGTTTGAATTAACGTTGGCACACGTTAAAGGTCGCCCACGACGCGCGACGCACGAGGACAATTGTGGAATTCCATACAATCACACCAGTAATCACTTACTCAATCACACTATCAATCACTTACTGGATCTCATCATTAATCATACACTAAATCAAAGCATTAATTAACATACATCAACTAAGTCCCATCGCCCCCCATTTGATAAAAGGTTGAACAATTTTAAAATACAGTTACGCGACGGACGCATGGCATTTGAATTAACGTTGTCGCACGTTAAACGTCGCCCACAACGCCTGACGCACGAGGACAATTGTAGAATTCCATACAATCACACCATTAATCACTTACTCAATCACACTATCAAATCAATCACTTGCTGGATCTTACCACTCAATCAGAGCGTTAATCGTTTTTTGCAATCTCCGACTCATCTACATATACATCTCACTCATTCAGCCACACACACCCCCCTCCCCCAGCTACCCGCCTACCCCCAGCTACCCGCACAGCTACTTGCATTGACACGCTCTGGCACTCACCAACCGAGCAACTACCGTCTCTTACACTTACCCACGCAGTAAGTCACTTAGCAATTCAGCCAGCCACTTAGGCATTCACTAAGTTACTCACGCATCCATTCGCTCAGCTACTGGCGCACACACTCAGCCACGCACTTAGTCAGTCACTCGGTCTGTCTCTTTAACTCAGTTACTCAATCAGTCTTATCAGTACCTCTACGACACATCCAACAAGTTGAACCAGTCAGTATGTCGATGGGTCTGGTAGTCGGATGGTTGATCTTTCGGTCAGACCGTTAGTTAGTCCGTAAAAAATGTGGCACTCACTCACTCAGCCAGCAACTCACCTACTCACCAAACAACTCGCCCCTTACTCAGCAATCCATTCAGTCAGTCACTCAATCATTCATTGAGTTGGTCAATCAGCTGAGTACTCGGTTAGTCAGTTTCTCAGTCAGTCGGATAGTCAATTGCTCTGTCAGTTAGTCGGTCAATCGGTTTGTCGATTCATTAATCGGTCATTCACTCGACCGGTCGATCGCTCAGTCAAAAGGTCGCTGTGGTCAGTTGGTCAGTTTGTCGATCAGTTCCTCGGTCAGTTGGTCTGTTAGTCTGTCGGCTGGTTAGTCGGTCAGTTGATCAGTTAATCAGTCAGTTGATCGATTGGTTGGTCAATCGGTCAGTTGGTTGGTTAATATCTTGGTCGGTCAGTTGATCTGTCGATC
>JAVVLW010004319.1:0-39908 GCA_034401795.1 Chaetoderma sp. LZ-2023a | reverse complement strand
CGCATGACACGTGTGTTATATCTGCACAGATAACATAAAGTCCATAATTGCTGTGCAAATAATCTATGGCACCATTCTGACACACATCTGCGCATTCAACGACCTGTCCATTTAACTACCTGTTCATTCAACTATCTCTTCATTCAACCAGCTGTTCATTCAACTATATCTTCATCCAATCACCTGTTCATTCAACCAGCTGTTCAACTAACCATCCATTCATTCAACCACTTGTTCATCCAACCACCTGTTCATTCAACTTTCTGCTCATCCAATCACCTGTTCATTCAATTATATCTTCATCCAACCACATGTTTCATTCAAACACCTGTTCATTCAACTATCTATTCATCCAACCACCAGTTCATTCAACCACATTTTCATTCAACTATCTCTTCATGCATTCACCCGTTCATTCAACTATCCCTTCATCCAACCATCCGTTCATTCAACCACTTGTTCATTCAACTATCTCTTCATCCAACCACCTGTTCATTCAGCTATCTTTTCATCCAGCCACCTGCTCATTCAACCACTTGTTCATCCAATCACCTGTTCATTCAACTATCACTTCATCCAACTACTTGTTCATTCAACTATCTCTTCATCCAATCACATGGTCATTCAACCACCTGTTCATTCAACTATCTCTTCATTCATCTACTTGTTCATTCAACTATATCTTCATCCAATCACTTGTTCATCCTACCATTTGTTCAGTCAACTCTCTCTTCATCTTACCACCTGTTTCATTCAACAACTTGTTCATTCAACCACTTGTTCATCCAATCACTTGTTCATTCAACTATCTCTTCACCCAACCACTTGTTCCCTCAACTACTTGTTCATTCAACTATCTCTTCATTCAACCATTTTCAACTAACCATCCATTCATTCAACCACTTGTTCACCCAATCACCTGTTCATTCAACTTTCTGTTCATTCAACCACCTGTTCATTCAACTATCTTTCATCTATTTCTTCACACAACCACCTGTTCATTCAACTATCTCTTCACCCAACCACTTGTTCCCTCAACTACCTGTTCATCCAACCACCCGTTCACTCAACTATCTCTTCACCCAATCACATGTTTTTCTAACCACCTGTTCATTCAACCACCTGTTCATTCAACTATCTCTTCATCCAATCACCTGTTCATTCAACTATATGTTCATTCAACTAGCTCTTCATCCAACCACCTATTCATTCAACTATCTCTTCATCCAACCACCTGTTCATCCAACCACTTGTTAATTCAAATACCAGTTCATCCAGCAACCTGTTCATTCAACTATCTGTTCATTCAACTATCTCTTCATCCAATCACCTGTTCATTCAACTATCTCTTCATCGAACCACCTGTTCATCCAACCACCTTTTCATTCAACTATCTCTTCGTCCAACCACTTGGTCATTCAAACCACTTCTTCATTTAACTATCTCTTCATCCAATCACCTGTTCACTCAACTATCTCTATCCAACGACCGCTTCATCCAACCCCTTGTTCATTCAACTATCTCTTCATCCAATCAGCTGTTCATCCAACCACGTGTTCATGCAACTATCTGTTCATCCAACCACATGTTCATCCAACCACTTGTTCATTCAACTATCTGTTCATCCAACCACCTGTTCATTCAACTCTCTCTTCATCCCACCACTTGTTCATTCAACTATCTCTTCATCCAATCACCTGTTCATCCAACCACTTGTTCATGCAACTATATGTTCATCCAACCACATGCTCATCCAACGACTTGTTCATTCAACTATCTGTTCATCCAACCACCTGTTCATTCAACTATCTATTCATCCCACCACTTGTTCATCCAACCACCTGTTCATTCAACTATCTCTTCATTCACCCACCTGTTCATTCAACTATCTCTTCACCCAATCTCCTGTTCATCCCACCACTTGTTCATTCAACTATCTTTTCATCCCACCAGCTGTTCATTAAACTATTTCTTCATCCAATCACCTGTTCATCCCACCACTTGTTCATTCAACTATCACTTCATTCAACCACTTGTTCATCCAACAATGTGTTCAATTGATAACCTATCTTAACAAATTGCTATCTTTTAGCAGGGTTGGAAAAAAATCGATTTTTTTTCAAAAAAATCAAATCAATCGATTTTTTTGATTTAAATCGATTTCAATGATTTAAATCGATTTTTATTCGCGACATCCCAGGAAATTACGTAAAACTTATACAGTGAAACCTGTATTAAGACACTGGCTGTGGGAGTCGCAGAAGGTGGTCTCTTAAGACAGGTGGTCTCTTAATACAGGTCCAGATGCATTGCTAAACTGTATTTTGGAACTGAATAAAGTGGTATTTTTATGACTTATTTTTAACTGAATTTTAAGCTTGCTGGTTTCTTAATACAAAAAAACTTTGTTCGCTTAAGCAGTTTTAACAGTATTATTATTGCATCATTTTTTATTGCATCATTTTTTTATTGCATCATTTTTCTATTGCATCATTTTTTTATTGCATCATTTTTTTTAAATGATGCAATAGAAAAGCATTTTTTCATTCTTGAAAAATACAGTCAAAACTGCTTAAGTGACAAAGGCTATGAAATATTTTCAATTCCATAATTAGCAAAATGTCTAACTCCGGCCGAAAACAAGATCCAATATGGATTCATTATGAGAAAGTGAAGACCCCAGATAAGGCCGGTGTCCGGGCTGTCTGCAAGGTCTGCCGACACGAACTCCAAGGTATCCCAGAGCGGTTAAAAAAACATGCAGCCAATTGCACAGGTCCACCAACACCAGCACTTCAAGGTCTAGCTGTAGCCGCAACAGAAACGGGGACTTCCTCTCAATCTGAGCAGCAGCAGCGCGTTGAAACTGTTGTTGATCAAAACGATGTGGTGGTGATGGAAGTTGAACCTCTGTCAACTTCAAGTTCTGCTTCAGCGGCAGTGAAGCGCCCAGTGCACGGTCAATTAGCTGCTGGTACATTGGCCGCTAAGATACCCAAGCTGAATTATGGTCTACAGAATTATGTCATCAGAACTTCAGCAGAAAAACGTGGTGAATTAGATCGTGATGTAGCTAGGATGGTGTATGCTACGAACTCCCCATTTCGCTTAGTAGAAAATAGACATTTTATAAACCTCGTAAAAGATTTACGACCAGGCTATCAACCACCATCCAGAAAGGACATAGGGGGGAAATATTTGGATGTTATCTACACAGAAGAGCGGGAGAAGGCGAGAAAAAATTTGGAAGGTGAACTTGTCTGTCTAGCATTAGACGGTTGGAGCAATATTCATAACGAGCCTATCGTATGTGCTACAGTGACGACCTGCTTAGGTGATATTTACTTAGTGGATACTACGGACACCTCTGGACATCCTCACACAGCGGAATATCTTTATGACATTGCGAAGCAGACAATTGAAAACACGCACAATGATTTTGGGTGCATTATATGTAGTATCGTCACAGACAATGCTGCTAATGTAGCAAAGATGCGAGAGTTCTTGAAAGAACGACTGGGTTTCAACATGATTGCGTATGGATGCACGCCTCATCTTCTAAATCTGACTTCAAAGGACTTAGAAATGGGTAATGTTAAGGAGCATGTCACACAAGTTGTGAAGTATTTCCGAAATAACCACTTTGCTAGTGCCCAAATACGCCAATCATCGTGCAGAAAGTTAGTGATGCCAGCAGATACAAGGTGGAACACAATGTACGATTGTTTAAACTCGTATTGTGAGGCATGGCCGACACTTGTGACAATCTGTGATGGACATACTGACCGCATAGATGTTGCCATTGCCAATAAAGTTCGTAATGTAGTAATCAAACGTTCTGCAGATGAATACCGACTTTGTTTGAAACCAGTAGCTTGCGCTCTCGATAAAGCTCAATCGGACAATTGCACAATAGCAGAAGCAGTTGAATTATGGAAAGATGTAAAAACGGCCCTGCATAATGACACTAATAATTCAACAAAGCGTGCGGCCGATAAGCGTTATCAACAAGCTGTGACACCTCACCACATGCTGGCCAATCTACTCCACCCTAAATACCGTGGTCGAAACTTGACTCAGCAAGAACGTGAAACTGCACTCACCGTAGCATCCGAAATCCCTGGTTTGATGACTTTGGTAATCAAATTCGAGGCCATGGCACCACCATTTCACATTCTTAAATTTAACTAAACGAAATCTAGGATTTCTTTTTTCACGAGAGAGTTGATACTTACCTCCCTAATACTTTTGATATTGCTAAATATTGGCTTTCACTCAATAAACACTCAGATTTAAAACAGTTAGGTGCCCCTACTGGGCAGGGAGTCAGAGCGTAGTCTGGCGGATGCCAGCCCCACCACCGCGCATGCGCAGACTAGCACTTCCTCTGACTAGATTATTGGCTGACACACATGCAACTATTAAGAGCCTGAAGACCGAGCCTCTGTGGGGTGGAGAGGCCGGGTCCGTATCTAGGGAGGTAAGTATCAACTCTCTCGTGAAAAAAGAAATCCTAGATTTCGTTTATTTCACTTCAAGAGTATACTTACCTCCCTAATACTTTTGATATTGCCAGAATTCGAAAGTGAATCTGGCGGGAGGGAGGCGAGGTCAAAAGACCAGCTCATCCCTATACGCTTTTCTGCGTTTAAGGCACTTAAACTTCTGAAACTGTAAGAAAAAACAGTCAGGATTTGACTAACCATCGGATAACACTACCGATGTATGAGAGATGACCGATGTCATATGCGCTCCCCCCCCCCTCCTTCCTGGGAGGAAGAGTCGCCTGACCTCAATGTCCTATACGCTCTCTACGTACAAGTGCCATGTACTACAGGACAGAGACGAAAAAGCTCCATTTTCGTAACTCTCAACAATGAACCACACAAATACACAAACCATCACCATATTAATAACGGGTAATCGTGACAATACAATCAACAACGGACAACACATGAACAAGACTGACCTTGTTGAAAATGGCTGCTGACATCATCTTCCCATTGGTAAAGACTGATGCAGGCCCAAAAAAGTGGGTGTTTCCATAAATTAATTGTGAAATATATAAGTAATGAGGAAAAACCTCCTCAAAAAATATAAACCGAGTTATTTTTTCAAAATCGACAAGGCGAGAGGATTAGAGGTGTCACGGAGATAATGGTCTGTAAAACTTGACTCACAGTGCCACTGAGCCACCGACATAATATCATCCACAGGGACCCCATTAAATAGGGCCGTGGATGTCACTACGCCGCGGACACTGTGAGCCTTGGCCACGTCAACCTGCTTCCCGGTGGCGGATTTATGGCAAAACTGAATGCATTCCACAATCCACCTGGAAATGGTGTCCTTAGAAGCCCTGCCATGGGGTTCAATATATGACAACCATAACGCTGACTGGTCGGTGCGCCACTCCGCCGTACGTTGTTTGTACCGGCGCAGCGCCCGGACGGGACACCATGCTTTAGAATTAGGATCATATCTAGTTAAAGCAGGCAAAATAATAGGTTGACCTGGATATTTCAACGACTGATTTTTAGCCAAGAAATTAACCCTAGGTAGCAGCTTAAGGCCTTCCCCTGAAACCACAAAACGGTCATCCTCGGCTGATAAGGCATGAATTTCACTCCTACGCCTAGCCGAGGCCGCAGCAATTAAAAACACAGTCTTCAGTGTTAATAGTTTCATAGAAATGGAACTAAGTGGTTCAAAAGGCTTATCACCTAGTACTTGAAGCACTAGCGATAAACTCCAAGACGGAATCACAGGTGGATTCCTTGGTCTTAGATTGCCCATGCCTTTAATTAATACATTTAATGTATTTACTTCATCACTTCCCCTCTTAGCCAAGCAAGGAATAACAGACATTAATGCTGATTTATAACCAGCAATAGAGTTAGGCTTGAGGCTATAGGCATCATAGAGGTGACAGAGGAAATCAGCTACTACTTGAACAGATGAATCCATTGGATCAATACATCTTTTTGAGCACCATTCTGCAAATCTGTTGATTTTATAATTATATGCTCTGGAGGTTGACCCCCTCCTGGCTTTGGCCATAAACATGGCTGCTTGCTCAGAAAAGCCCTCCTTAATTCTAGATTCCTTGACAACATCCACGCAGTCAATCTGAACATTGACGGATTGTTGTGAAGGGCCTTGCCCTGGAAGATAATATCGTCCATCAGAGGCAGAGGAACCGGATTGCAGACCAGAAGGTCCAGCAGATCCGTATACCATGATCGGCTTGGCCAATCCGGGGCGATCAGAAGCACTTGGCATTCCTCTTGTCTGATTTTCTGAAGAATTTTTGGAATCAGGATTGCTGGAGGGAATGCGTATGCATACATTCTCCCCCAGCTGATAGCTAACGCATCTGTTGCGAAAGCGCTTGGATCCGGAATCGGAGAGACGTACGTCGTCATCTTCGCATTCTTCTTCGTTGCGAACAAATCGATGTTGGGTTTCCCCCAATGGTCGAACAGACGATCCGCCACACATTGATTTAGTTGCCATTCCGTGGGTAAAACACTCATCCTTCGGCTCAATGAGTCTGCTAGCAGGTTTAACCTTCCCGGAATATGAACTGCTTTCAAGGTAATCTGGTGATCCAGACACCAACAAAGCAGTTTCCATGTCATCATACAGAGACTGGGCGACTTCGTTCCGCCCTGGCGGTTTATGTAAGTCACAACTGTTGAGTTGTCTGAACGAATAAGAACAATCTTGCCCTGAACTTTCTGTAAGAAATGTTCCAGGCCCAGGACTACTGCTCTTAGCTCCAGTAGATTTATATGTTCCTTTGACTGTCCCAGATTCCAAAGCCCTGATATCGTGGATTCTTCCAGGCAAGCTCCCCAGCCCTCCATCGATGCATCTGTATACACAGTCACCTGAGGGTGGGGAGGGGTTAGCAAAACCCCCGGCAAGAGATTCTCTGTATTCAACCACCATTGCAGGTGGTGAATGAGAGGCGCCAACACTGACACATTCGAGTCCAGCGAACCTGTACTCTGGGTCCATTGTGTCATGAGAAATAACTTGATCGGCCGCCTGCGTAAGGCGGCCTGAGGAATGACTGGTTCCAACGAAACCATCAACCCCAGCATTCTCAAGTAAACCCGTGCCAGGACATGACGACTGTCGCACACTGACTGAATTAATGAGATGAGTTTCTGAACTCTCTCCTGAGTAGGATAAACATATCCTGTCTCTAGATCGAAGAACATCCCCAGGTAAACAAACTTCTGGGATGGAGTCAGCTCTGATTTTGGGAAATTGATCATCCAGCCTAAGTCTGTGAGAGTTTTCAAAACAATCTCCAGATTGGCCGACAAACTTTCCCGGGTGTGCGCTTTCAACAGCCAGTCGTCTATGTACGTGTGGACTGCTATGCTTCTCCTGCGGAGGTATGCTGTGATCGCAAGAACCACACGGGTGAAAACCCGAGGAGCCGTGGAAATTCCGAAGGGCAACACCCTGAATTCCCACTGTCTGCCCTGGAATGCAAATCTCAGGAAGCGACAGAAACTCCCGTGGATGGGGATGTGGAAATAAGCGTCCTTCAAATCTATCGACGCCGTCCACATCCCCCTCTCCAACCCCGCCAACACCGAGCGCACCGTTTCCATCTTGAAACTGGGCGTCTCGATGAACTTGTTCAGTGGCTTGAGGTTGAGAATCGGTCTCCACCCTCCGGTGCGTTTTGTTACTAAGAACAGGGTTGAATAGAAGCCCGGACACCTTTGTGCCGGCTGAATAGCTCCTTTTTGTACGAGGGAATTTATCTCCTCCTCGATACACAACCTTTGCTCTGGATCTCTCGGAATGGGAGTCCAGACTGGCACTAGAGACAGTCGCGACGGCGGGCCTGTCATCCACTCTGGATGATACCCGACGGAAAGCCATCGCAAGACTAAACGGTCCTGAGTTAAGCGTTCCCACTCTTGCATGTGGTCGGCTAGCCGGCCTCCCACCGGTCCACCTAGGGACCGCGGTGGACACAAGGCATGCAAGAGCGGCACTGTCTCCGTTGCCATACACACCGGAGTGGTTCTTACCGCGGTAAGCGTCCTGTCAGGACCGATAACCACGCCCAGATCCTCGCGCGCCCCGCCCCGCCCCGCGCGCACCTCGGTGCGCGGGCGGTTGCCTGGCTGACGGCGCCTGAGGAACCTGCGCCCCCCTCGCTGCTGGCCGAATCGCACGCGGCCGAGGCCGACGCTGCGACGGTGGCTGGCCTCTGACTTGGCCAGCACCACCTCGAGCCAGCAGGGGACGATACGCAGGGGCCGCGGCGCGAACGTTAGCACGACGCAGCACTTCAAACTGCTCGCGCAGCGCCCTCTGGTTATTCACCAGGGTGACCGTCTCCTGGAGGTGGCGACATCCCTCACCTCCAAAAAGACCAGGACCCGTCATAGGCGTACGGAGTAGCCTATTGTACAGGTCCTGAGACGGGCACAGATTGTCCAGGGCAAACGTGCGTCTTGCCCGGACACTCCTGGTCACCGCCCGAGTCATACAGTCCAGCGCCAGGTTAATACCATCCTGGATGGCTCGCTGGACCGTAACCGGGCTTGGCTGGCGCGATGCGGATGCCGTTACTACCCCCTGTAACAGCTGGGAGACGTGGGACAGAGCGGCAATCGAAGCCCTCCCACTCTCCTCCGCATCACGCAACGCTGCATTCGCCGAACGCAACGCGTTCGAGCACAAGACCCCCGTGTCAGAACGGGAGCCTGGCCGCGCATCCTCACCCAAAGCCGCGCGGTCATCCACGCCGGGCTTGGGTACCACACCGTACCGCTGGTAATCCAGGGGCACGATGCGACAACGCCTGGCCACCTCACGAGGGGCCTTCGCGAGACGTCCACTCGAGTTAATGGACGTCTCCGCCGCCTTGAACATGTCAACGACATGCTCCGCCAGCGGCAGAGAAGGCATAGCGTTAGCAGTCGGTTTCCCAGCTAACCACAGCGTGTGAACACGCTGGCTAGTCGACTGCTCCACGGGCAGATCAGGCCTAACGCTCACCAGCCACTGGCAAGCGTCATACCAATCCTCCTCCGTGGCTAACTGCGAGCGCTCTACAAGACGGGGTCCGTCGTCTTCCTCCTGAGCGCAAGCAGTAGAGCTTGACGGCGGGTACGCTGATACACCTGGCAAGCCAGGGAAAACATGCGGGCCTGACAGCACCGGCATGAGAATATCACTGGTTTGACCAAGAGCAGGCACCGTGGCATAGCGCGGGGTATATATATCGCCACCACGGGCCCGGCCAGCACCAGCAACACCCTCGGCAAGCCGAGGTATGCGGTACCGCTGGCCATCAGCAGCGCCCTGGGCCACCACCTGAGCCGCGGACTCTACTCCAGGGTGAGTAAAACCGTGGAATAAGGCGCCTGCATTCCCCGCGAGGGGTGCACAAACGTCTTCATCCATGTCCACGTCGTCAGACGGCGACCCTAGCAGGTAATCCTCATCACCCTGGTCAGAAAGATTAGACCCCGGGTCAGCAAAGAGAGCTAACCCGGGCTGACCAGGAACGGTGCCATAGGAGGTACTGGCCACCGCGGCGTGCGGATACCCCTGGACTGATAAGCAGCCCGCGGGTTCCAGCGACAACCGTCCACGGTCCCCTATCGGCGCGGCAATAAGCCTGCTGCCAGGGTCGTGGAACGCCCCCTCTAATGGGGCCACCTCTGAATCGTCGAACAACGGAAGCGGTCTAAGGAAAACCGATCCAGAGGCGGGGATTACCTGCTCCGAAGCCGATGATGAGGACAGTAAAGGATTTGGTCCAGGAAGCATGCCACGAAGCAACCCTGGAACCAAATCCTTTATTGTCCTCTTCATCTCTCCCAACATCTCGGTCCGGAAGGCCTCCATATCCACCGCGGACGAGACCTTCCCCTTACCCTTCCTACTTACAACCTCTCGTTTCCGCTTCTTCTTCCTCTCCTCCTCTACCACCTTGTCCGTCGCCTGTAAGCAGCACAAGAATTCGGACATTAACTCGCCCCCCCAGTGCTTACATATGTCACAATTAACCAAGGGACCACAAGGGCTACATAGATAGCACAGATGAGGCCAGAACTTTTGATGAACAAAACGTCCACAGGACGCGCAACCCGGTCCCTGAAACAGGGCAAAGGACAAGGAGTATGAGCAACTAGTTAAGCTTAGAAACTCAATCCAACTCAAAGAGAAGGAAAACGATCATAAAGATCAAAATACATCAGAAACCAGCATAGCGCTTGAATTGCTGATAAATACATAGCCAGGCTGATTATGACGTCATTAATCCCGTGACAGGAAAAAATTCGATCCCAACAAAACATCCAAGTGCAAGGACGAATTGTATGCTGAATGGATAAGTCGACTACACAACCATCAGATACATATAGATAACTCTTTTCTGGCAAAAATGTTAATTATCTCCCTTTGTTTGTTTACAATAATTAACATTACCACATTATCAATAACTAGATACCTGACACTTTGTATAGACAAACCATCCAACGTGACGAACCGGAGAATTCCACCATCTGCACGCCTCTTAACTCTCTCCACCTCATGGGGAAGGAATTGGATCAAGAGGGCAAAGTGAGAAGACCTTTATACTAGGCCTCCAACTCACTGGACATAATTTTCCATTTGGTTAGATAACCTAACAGTGTTAGTAGGAAATGGAACCATGGTGGAGAGAAAACTAACTCTCTGCTTCCGTGATGTCACCACCTAGCGTCATACAGACCTGATTTAAAGGTCCTAAGTCCTTCTGTGGCGAAGTGTATCCTCCCGCCATCCAAATCAGACACTAACACTCCAAAATAACACCAATAAAACAGTTTAAGAGTAAGAAAAGCTTATGAATCAAAAAACATGTGTGTTCTCTTTGCCAATAATCTAGCAAAGAGGAAGTGCTAGTCTGCGCATGCGCGGTGGTGGGGCTGGCATCCGCCAGACTACGCTCTGACTCCCTGCCCAGTAGGGGCACCTAACTGTTTTAAATCTGAGTGTTTATTGAGTGAAAGCCAATATTTAGCAATATCAAAAGTATTAGGGAGGTAAGTATACTCTTGAAGCGAAAGACGAAGTTGTTAATGGAGTAACCTCTCTTCATTGGTGGAAGTCGCACAGACGTGACTTCGAGGATGATCTGCTGGAAGCATTTGAATTCACTCAGCGTCTGATGTCAGCTGTGGCGGCGTCAGCTGGTGTCGAGCGCGTGTTCTCCAGCTATGGGCTCGTGCAGAGTAAGTTGAGAAACAAACGTGGAACTTTAAAAGCGGCTAAACTAGTATTTCTTTTTCGGTCCCTAAACTGTGACAAAGAAAATGACTTCCGGTTTCAGTTGAATGATGATTGTTGACTAGACTAGTGAAGTACAATTGCAGCATTATTGAAAACTGAAAGTGAAAAGTGATGACAGACACATCTATCTGTGACTCAGTTAGGTTTGCGCGATATTGCTTGAGAGAATATCGATATCGTTATTATAAAAAAATTGCGGTATCTCAATAGTCAATATATCGAGTGTTCTGGTTAATCACTTAATTGTGAATAATTAAAGAATATGCATCCCATCATTCATAACATATTGAATATTTTGAAAGCAATTTCACTGGAAGCCGTTGCTGCCTAAGTCAGCAACGGTTTTCAGTGAAATTGCTTTCAAAATATTCAATATGTTACGAATGATGGGATGTCTATTCTTTAATTATCACTGTTTGAACTAATAATATATAGAGTTCAAAATTTATATATTACGTCATATTAGCAACGATTTTTCAATTTTGTTCACAATTGCATCACAGATACAGTGAGTAGCAATAGGACAGAAATGATGCAATGCATAAATCTAACGAATTAGCCCTAATTAGATGCACAAAATCTATGAAGGTATGCAAAAGTCATCATTGTCTAAGTCTATCAACCTTGTTAACTTCTGTCTTTAAAAATATGCTCAAATTAAAATTGATAAACTGGTGTACATTTTTCAACAATTTTGGTGGACAATGTTGCTGTCTGCGACAGCTCTATCATCCACCAAATTTGTTGAAAAATGTACACCAGTTTATCTTTAACCCTTAGCACACTGATGTCGAAATTTTTAAATTTCAAATTAAATTTAAAGATAAACTGGTGTACGTTTTTCAACAAATTTTGTGGAAGATGGTGCTGTCACAGACAGCAGCATCGTCCACAAAAATTGTTGCAAATTGTACACCAGTTTATCTTTAAATTTAATTTGAAAATTTAAATTATCATGCTCCAGAGTGCTAGGGGTTATGTTTATTTTGAAAAATTAAAACTCCTACATCAGTGTGCTAAGGGTTAATGTAATGTAATGATGTGTTTACGTGTTACAATGTATATAGTTTCTTGCCAGTTTCAGCAATTACTGATTTTGATTTTTGAAGTTGTAGTAAACTACTTAATTTAATAACATTTCAATCTTTATTGTTTTAGTGTTAAATAAAATGGAGCCCAAAAGTCCAACTTGATAAGCACTAGCCAATAGTAATCGAGACACTCAATGACACTCCAGAGTGACTCCAGACGCATGTCATAGCTGAAAAAAGAGACAGTGTCTTGCTTTAAAAGAGTGTGCTTTTGGAATTAGACTAATAGTAATAGCCATACTGGCCCATACATGACTTTTCATGTACACTATTGCTTTAATGGTCATGTAGTGACATGTACGCACATGGAATTCTCCTCTTCTTTACAGCTTACACATACTTAATGATCATACTTTGTACACATGTGTGATGTACTGTGTACATGAACCTCAAGTATGTAGATTGTAGATGTGGACTCGTGCACTGGGTCTAGTCTTGCTGATGACAAATATGAGCAATTAAGTGTATAATTCTATTTTGTGTTGATGTTCAAGTGCCATGGAAGCAGTAAAATAATTATGTTACTTTAATTTAACAAAATTACTGTTAATTGTATTAATTACTTGAAAATTCCTCTATTTTTGCAAAACTGATTTAAATCACGATTTTTTCGATAAAAATCGAGTGATTTAAATCATGATTTAAATCATGATATAAATCAATTGATTTAAATCAAGCCAACCCTGTCTTTTAGACCAGGCGCATATTTCATAATAACAAGCATCCTGTGTGAAGAGACACCCTATCTTTAGTATCCACACTGATCCCTCTCTAAGGTGGCCTATCTAGGCAGGTTTGGGTGAAGTTCATCATTACACTTACTTAGTCTGTGCTGCTTTAGGAATTTCTGGTGATGTTACAGTATGTGGTTTTTCCTTAGGTGATTGGCTAACGGCTGCCGGAGAAGTCTTATCGTCAGTTGACTGATCCATCGTGGGAGATGTATTATAATTAATTCCTGCATCAGCCTGGTAATAAAAGTGGAATCATAAATAATTATTTGAAATAGATCCGTTTCTGTTTTTTTGTTTGAATGTAAGTTCATCCTAATTAATTTAAATCTGAAATCTTGGTGATGCGGCGGTGGCTACGAGAGAATACAACCGTCGCTTAGCAATAGTGAACAACTTGAGCGTATGACTGTCGTAGACACTGCTGCTTCAACATCTTGAAGCACTAGGCACAAGATTATCTGATTAGGTTTTGTTGCTGAATCAAAATAGCACTATTATGTATACAAGTAAATTCTATTAGAATCAAACCAGTTCAAACGGATAGCGCCACACAAAGGACACTTATTAATCCTGAAACCAAGGAGCCAATCTATTTGGCCCTACATAAAAAGGACACCTGCGTATAAAGAACTGTTTTATAAAGACCATAACGTGTCCTGTAATCAGATAATTGATAAGATTAAATGTCAAGCCATTCTATGGTAAGGAATATTCATAAATTGTAGACAAAAAGAACAGTATTTGTGAACATTTACCACTGCAATGACTGGATCAAATTATCGAGCCAGTCATTCGTGGTAAAATTCTTAAACTCCTCTACTCTTGGCTTGCAAATGGCCATTCCTCGGAACCACTGCAGAGGCTCACTACAGCCAGCTTGACCATTAAAGGATTATCTAGACACGCTATAACTTTGAATCTAAACGGTCAGATTTAAACTAGATATTCAACAATGGAGGAATCCAGTTACTCAGTAAAATGATATGACGTCATAATCAACTATGTAGGATGACTTCATAATCAATCATTCTTGTATGAATTGTATGGTTTTTTCTATTTAATAAACATGTTGTTCAATATTTAGAAAATAATTTGACTGGGCACTGTTACTGCTATAGGTATCAACAGCGCCCAGTTAAATTAGTTTCAAAATATTCAACAGCTTACCTGTAGTTTTCTGGAAATTGATAGACGAAGTGTGAGTAGAGATTAGCTAAAGATGAGCGGGGCATAGCTAAAACTGGATTCCTTCATTCACAATCTGTATGCCCACCAATCCAGCATTGTTCGTCTGCGCTCATGGCAGCAGTCAATATTGAATTGAGTACTTGAGCCAAGGTCAGGCCATCAATATTATAAATTCGTACATCTGAGTAAATATTGCAAACTAGGATAGGTTTAACATATTCCAAGTAGAAGCTAAGTTTTCCTGCATAGTTGTCTTGAAATTGAGGTATTTTATCTTTTATGGTTAAATTCTCAAGTATTATACATGTACTTTATTAATATAATAATTAACCCTTTCATGGTCAAAATTTGTCACAAAAGTTTAAATGTCTTCTTACAGGATGGCAATTTACAAGCCAAGAGAAGACTATTTTAGAAAATTTACCACTGGAATGACTGGCTCTTTATCTTCTCATGGCCTGTAAATAGACATTCATCAAGACAACTGCAGAGGTCGGTCTTGGTCAGTTTGACTATTAAAGTGTTACTATAGTAAAATGAATACCTGAGAATGGACGGAATCTGATGATTCTGTTGCTGCTGCTAAAAACAAGGCGGTATATTAGTAGCATTAGTAACTTCTATTCAGCTCCCTTTTTAATAACAACTGCCGTTTATTTTAAACCAAGAGGCTCAAGGGTCCTGTATCGCTCACCTGGAATTATTAGCCACTGGCATAATCGAACAAAACGAGATGACCATTGGAACAAGAGGCCCAAGGGGCCTGTGTCGCTCACCTGGAGCCCCATCAATTTTTGTCAAAATTGTTGGTGGGTGGTTTAGCAGTCTTTTAAATGAGTTTGTGGACATTTTTATAAGTGCAATATGGCCGCCAAACACACTACATTTTCATTGGCTCACGGCGCCCATGTTTTTTTGATGGATCAACTTCCCGTGAACAAATTTTAATGGCCCAAATTTTGGCCTGATCCCTTCAGCGGTTCTGGAGGAGTCGTTTTCAGGAAAACTAGGTCATCCAAGATGGTCGCCGAACCATTTGGTCAATCAAGTCCTCTTGAAGAAACTTGGCTTACCTCTTGGTCTAGATGAAGATTCCCCAAGCGCTTTCGGAGAAGATTTTTAAAGACATTTCCTAAAATCAGACGAAATCCAAAATGGCCGCCGGGCAAATTGGCCGATCGGGTTCATTTGAACAAACTTGGATCCCTATGCCCTAAAGGATGCTTCCTGCCAAACATAATTCAAATCAGCCTAGTTTGTTCTCGAGAAGACATTTTAAATTTCCCATTGCTTTAGCATGGGAGCTTTTAATGAGAAAATGATCCAAGATGGCCGTCAAACTGTTTATCCGACAAGTTCGAAAATTGCAAATTTTAGCTCAGAATACCCAAAAACATACAGAACCAATTTTGGCCTCAAAATCCATCAAATAAACAAAAATCCAATATGGCCGCCAAACAGGCTACATTTTGATTGGCCCACGGCGGCCATATTTTTTTAGTCCCTGATGATATCTCCCAAATTTCGGCCCGATCCCTTCAGCGGTTCTGAAGAAGTGGTTTTCAGGAAAACTAGGTCATCCAAGATGGCCGCCGAACCATTCTGTCAATCAAGTCGTCTTGAGCAAACTTGGCTTACGTCTTTCCCTAGATGAGGTTTCATAAGTTTTGGATCGATTCCTCAAGTGGTTTCGGAGAAGATTTTTAAAGACGTTTCTTAAAATCAGCCAAAACCCAAGATGGCTGCCGGCCAAATTGGCCCTATTTGAAGAAAATTGGATCCCTATGCCCTAAGGATGCTTCCTGCCAAATATAATTGAAATCGGCCCAGTGGTTCTTGAGAAGTCATTTAAAGGAAAAGTTGACGGACGGACACACAACGGACGGTCGCCACGGCATAAGCTCACTTGGCCTTTCAGGCCAACTGAGCTAAAAATTTACCAATCAAATTTCTGTGAAGGTTTAAAATTGGCTCAGTGGTTAATAAGTAGTCTTTTTATGATTTTCTCAGAAATTTGCAGAAAATACAAGATGTCCCCCAAAAATGCTAAATTCTGATTGATTCATGGCGAACATGTGTTTTTGACATATCATATTTCAGCCCAATCCATTCAGCGGTTCTGGAGAAGTTGTTTTCGCTAAAACTAGGTCAACCAAGATGGCCACCGAACAATTTGACCAATCAAGTTTCCTTAAACAAACTTGTTCAGCTCTTGCCCTAGATCATATTTCATGAGGTTTGCATCAATCCCCAAAGCGGTTTCGGAGAGGATTTTTAAAGACATTTCCTAAAATTGTCCAAAATCAAAGATTGCCACAGGCCAAATTGCCCGATCGACCTCGTTTCAACAAACTTGGAACCCTAGAGCTTTCATTATTAGGGGTTTGAAAATAGATACTGTCTCTGATTTCATTTGTACCTCATATCATTTATAATCAACATGTTATTTATTATATAGATTAGTGAGAACCTTAAAAAGCACCAAAAAGGTGTCACCTAACCGTTTAACAATCTTGAGAAGTGTGAAATAGGAGGCCAACAGACCATATTTGAAAATTCACCACTGAAATGACAGACTCGATAACCAAGCCAGTCATTTCAGCGATAAATTTTCAAAAATAGTCTTGTTTATCCTGTTTTAAAAAAACGTCGGGGATATTATAATTGCCTTCGTCCGTCTGTCCGTAACACTATCTCTTCCCAAACCATTGGGTGGAATTAAATCAAATTTGGCATGTGGGTTACCCATATGATTCCGCTTTGCACGACAATATTTGGATTTGGCTCCGCCACCAGGGGGGCATGGCAGGGGTTAAAAGGTCAAATCAGCTGTAACGCAACTCCTCTGAAATCGTTAGACGGAACTCAACTAAATTTGATATCCGAGTTACCCATATGATTGCAGAGTGCAAGAGGCCATTTAGATTTGGCTCCGCCCCCAGGGGCTGGGGAAGGGGTCAAAAGGTAAAACTTTAACCTGCGGAATTTGATTGTAATGCACCTCCTCCTCCAAATTTGGTATGTGAGTTACCCATAGCAATGTGGAGTGGATGAGCACATTTACATTTGGCCCTGCCCTCAGGGGTGGGGAATGGGGGTCAAAAGGTCATGAAATTGATTGCAATGCAACTCCTCTGACACTGTTGGACGGAATTCAACCAAATTTGGTATATGAGTTACCCATATGATCGCGGAGTGCAAAAGGGCATTTACATTTGGCTCCGTCCCTGGGGGTGGGGCTGTGGGGTGTGTCAAAAGTTCAAAAGCAGTGAACGTGGGGATTTGCGATGACGCGTCATCGACCGATCAATCTAGTGTTGGTCTGCAAATAGACATTTTCTATGACAAACAGATTTCAGGACTAAAGGCATAACCCCCCCCCCCCCACACACACACACCCGCCCTTGTGTCAACAGCGCCTCAAAGCGCTGCTTTTTACAAATTAACCCTTTCATTTGTCAAAATTTGTAAAGAAAATTCAAAACGGCTTCTGCATTGGCTTGAGAAATGTCCATTTGCAGACCAAGAGAAGACTATTTTTGAAAATTTACTACTGGAATGACTGGCTCGATAACCGAGCCAGTCATTCCAGTGGTAAGTTTTCAAAAATAGTATTCTCTTGGTCTGCAAATGGACATTTTCTATGAGAAAATCAAAACTTTCTTGAACAAATTCAAGGGTTAAAGGGTTAAAATTAAGTTAAATTATCAGCCAATTAGTAGGCATTGTAACTATAGTCAGCCTAGTAGCCAGGCTGTAAACACTCATCATTTGTTCCAAGTCATACGCGCGCACACACACTCACACACACGCATGTACAGGTGCGCGAACACACATGGCTATTACAAGTCTCAAAACACTTCATGACGAGACTAATAATTATGCAATATCATTTAAATTAGTAATATGACATCATATCATAATATAGTGTGTGACATTATATTATCATCGTAAAGAGCTTCATATTTCACAAGAAGATTCAACGAATCACAGCCCTCACAACAGTCTGTGCTAACAGACTCTTTCACTGCTGACTGTCACACGATTGCTGGAAACTATGCAGTCTTGAAATCCTGATTACAGGGCTTCTGATCACCAAGGTGAATAAATTATTATTACCAGTAGTGCAATAACTATTTAGCGCCTTCCGATGTACTGACATCATATCTTGGGATGAGGTGGAGGAGATATATATGCTCTCATCCGCATCGTGTCATGATAAACATGATAAGCGCCGATAGAGCTCCAACATGGAGTGTATATACTAGTGTATGTAGGTTCTACAACTATTGTTGCTGCTCCTGCTACTACTCGCATCATAATAGTAAACTCTCCTAACTAATGTGTGTCCATAACAGAGTACAGGATGTAATCAAATCAAATGGAATGCCAATGGTTTGGCTGAATGCAGTATTCATCACTTACTTTTCAGATGAGTGTCACATTCTCTTATCCATGATTGCAAATTAGTATCGGTCTCTGTAAAGAAATAGCAATGACAGTATCTGGTACATGTAATGTGTTAACACTAATTGATAGGCCTGTTTTCCTGATCACATTTATTTTTAATCACAAATGTCTATAAACTTTACACTATATATGGTCCATAAATCATAGAACAGCAGAATAACATTCATTATTACCCCTCAGTAATGTCACATGGCCATATGCTGCTATTTGATTGGTTAAGATCATTGATGTATGATCTGGTATTTCTCTCACGAGAGGGCAATACTACACAGTATCCCCTGCACGAACATCGTGTTTTAGTCTTAATGCGCAGATTAATTTTGACGTAACGATAGCCAATGATGAAGGTCATGACATCATAAGTGTTGATGCATTCTGCAAAATGACATCATAAATTGTTGAAAATTGGCAATATTTAAGATAAGATAAAATTCTCACTCTCCCCTCTCTCTCACTCTCTCGCAGGGGTAATAAATTAGTTACACCACTGTTTTGCCGGGGGTACAGGCTGCTACCACACGTGAAAATAAATATATTTCACTCGTTACACTCAGGAAATATAAAATGCAATATAACGTTTGCACGTGTGGTAACAGCATGTATCCCTGGCAAAACACTGGTGTAACTAATAATACTTTTTCCAGACATAATTTACCAATTTCCAATCCCCTTTTATGTTTCCCAGCAAAGTCAGTTTCAAAATGGCCCAATTTTACAGAAAATGTCTGAATTAGTAGCGAAGAATGCCAATATTCTGAATATTATCGATATTATTTAACAAATGAGAATCACACCTAACAATATTTAAATTTTCCATACTTTATCCAAAACCTTTGTAGGAAATATTGAATTTTTCATACTTTGCATATATAAACAGAGGCTGTTATTATCAATGTTCATTGTATACAAGTATGAAAATCTTGAAAAAGTATAGAATTATAAGAAATCAATTTATATATATTATATACATTGAGCCAGACATACCATCACATGCAGGTGCTGTTAATGCGGCCTTTGCTTCTTTGTACTTTTCTAAGTAAAACAAAGCGATGCTGATAAAGAAAGAACAACAAAAATAAAGAAACCATTTAGAATTCAGACATGTGGACAAAATAGAAAGCACCAGTACTGTAGGCTTTTAATCTTTCTAATGTGGATTACTATATGCTCGGCTTACAAAGAGCTCACGCACGCACGTACGTACGTACGTACGTACGCGCCCACACACTTAAATTTTTTTAAACTTACTCTATTATTGATAAAAACGGAGGATATATTCTAGGGCTAGCTCTCGATATCAAAATTAACATACCAGTTGACCATTTGACCCACAACCTCAGTTTTTGAGATTTTGACACAGGTTCTGTAGAGCCAGTTATTGTAATGGAAAGTTTTCTAAAATACAATTAATTGTAATTTCAAAACTCAGTGCTACGTGTCCATCTGCCCGACGCGTTCACTAGTGTGAGAAGACTCTGGATGCCAATGGTAAGTTGTGGCCTCCTTTTCTGTTTCCCGATGCAGGTAACGATGCTACATTGGTCCAAAATGTGGTGTACGGATATTATCTGCATTATCCTGCATTTTGCAATGTTCCTGCATTTGCCGCAGTGTAGTCGTACGTCTATAGCTGCTTATCCGCCTTGTTTTGCAGTGGTTAGCAACAATTAGCTGTAAGATCTAAAGTTCATGGATGAGGTAAAATGTAAGAGGATTGGGTGGGATCTTAAAACAGTTCCCCGGACTGTTGGCTATATTAGTTTACTATAGTCCAGAAAATATGGCGTTTAATGGAGCATTTTCCTCCATTCCCAGTGATCCAAACTCATGGCATATCGTTCCTTGGTTTAGTATTACTCATCAGAGGTACTTTCTCCCTATGCCAAAAAGAATATGTAGAAGCTCAACGAGTTTCAAATACTACACATATTAACCCTTGAATTTGTTCAAGAAAGATTCACCTTTCTCATAGAAAACTTCCATTTGCAGACCAAGAAAAGACTATTTTTGAAAATTTACCACTGTAATGACTGGCTCGGTTATCGAGCCAGTCATTCCAGTGGTAAATTTTCAAAAATTGTTTTCTCTTGGTCTGCAAATAGACATTTATCAAGACCACAGCAGGTCGTTTTGGGCTGATATGAATGTTAAAGGGTTAAAGAACATTTTAGAGATGTCAAGAAGAACAGAGACACCTGTCATCCAACACTTCAATCTCCCTGATCATAAAGCAAACTGCATACTACACAGAGCCATAGAAGTTCTTCGAACGACCCTGATAGCCCAGAGGCCACCACCCCCTCACTAGGATCGTGAATCTTACTGGATCCACCAATGATGCACTACAGTATGCATCCAGTGGGTATCAACCATGCTGATTGGTAACCCCCAAACCTCATGGGTTAGAAAACATACAAAATACAATTAATTGTCTGTTCTTTTCAGCGATACAGTAATATCAGGCCTGGAAATAACTCTTTCAACAGTGTCCAACACTTTGTCAGGCGCAAGCTACTTAGTACCGCACATCCAGAATTTGCTGCCTGTCAACACTATTCTACTTGACAGTGTTCTTTACTTGAAATTATTACAAACATGTCAAAAAGCAACTAAACATGTGTCATAATGATCGGGATACACCTTAGGTAGATGAATATTTTATGGCTTTGTCAACACTTGTATGCAGACACTTTTGTTGCATACTGCAACCACGGGGACGGTTTAAATCTGTACCTGACAAAATGTCAGGAACCAGCAAGACTGTGCCTAACATTTGATAGTTTGGTGCCTGACAATGTCCTTGACAGGCAACTTATTTCCAGGCTTGAATATCACGGCTCACACACAGAATGAGATTCCATACTTTTTCCATACCAAATTATTAATATCTAGACACATATTCTACACTCTCTAACCAGTACCTAATGCAAAATGGTACATGTCAAATTACACAAAAACTGCATGAGTGAGAATCACAGCTGACACTATTCCAATTTTCCATACTTTTTTGGCACGATCATATATGATTTTAAATACCGGTACTCATCAACGTATGGAAAATGGTTTCTTAAATTTGCATACATTTTAGACATTCAAACCTGAGTATTATCGCCCTTGGGTGAACCTGGGTTTTAGGCTTTGAACACTCATATCAGCGAAAAATGGCTTCAGCAGTGGTCTTGAGAAATGTCTATTTGCAGACCAGGAAAAGAGTATTTTAGAAAGTCTATTACTGGAATGGCTGGCTCGATAACCAAGCCAGTCAGGCTCAATAACCGAGGCATATTCCAGTGACAAATTAAAAAAAATACTCTTCTCTTGGTCTGCAAATAGATATTTTCTATGAAATTTTCTTGAACAAACTCGAGTCACGATTGGTGAACAAAATTCTGGTTAGATGTCAATTTATAGATCAAGAGAAGATCATTCTTCAGAATTTACATGGAATGACTGGCACAGTTACTGAACCAGTAATTTCAATGTTAAAGGACAATTCCGGGATAGATAAGTGTACTTGAAAGACTATTTATTATATGACATATTGGATCTTAAATAACCGCAATAGGCAAATCTTTGCCGAGCATGAAGCCTGTACAGAAAACATGAATATGCGTGAGGCCCTAACATGCGCTAATATGTAATTGCTGGGACATTGTAAAGTTAAGCTTGTAAGTTTTTCAAATGGTAATTATGTCTTGGAGTCAACTGGTGAGGGTTCTTTAAGATGAGCGCTCATATGACGACCAGTTTAAAAAAGACACCAGCGCTTGCCACCAAATCTACTAAAATGAATGGTTTGATTTGCCAATCATATATGTCGTTATAAAATAACATTGCTGTGCTATGTTTTAAATCATGAATTTATATGATTAAAAATTAAATAAGCGAATAATCATGAATATTTTCTATTGCATAACATATTTCAAAACCTAACTTTCAATTACTTGTTAATGCGATCGGTCATGAAAAATTACATCTTGCTTAGTGAATGTATGTCCATTTGCAGGGCAAGAGAAGACTATTTTTGAAAATGTATTACTGGAATGCCTGGCTCGAGAAATCCAGTGATACTTTTTCAAAAATAGTCTTCTCTTGCCATGTACATGGACTTTTCTAAACACCATTGCAATTTTCGTCATTGATATTCTTTTGTTGCTATGTCTTGATAATTTGTATACAAGCTAATTAATCAAGTAATCATGATTATTTTTTCATAATCGATCGCGATCACGCAACGTAATAATCGCGCAAGCCTAATAGATTCTATTTCCTCTATCC
Organism: Chaetoderma sp. LZ-2023a; assembly: GCA_034401795.1. Classification (NCBI taxonomy): domain Eukaryota; kingdom Metazoa; phylum Mollusca; class Caudofoveata; order Chaetodermatida; family Chaetodermatidae; genus Chaetoderma; species Chaetoderma sp. LZ-2023a. The sequence goes on along the minus strand of JAVVLW010004319.1, from coordinate 16,828 downwards.
TATCAGTATGTGTTCATTTTGGTAACAAGAGGCCCAAGGGCCTGTGGCACTCACCTGGACCATTAGCATTTGAACAATTTGCATTTAAAGACATGGATAATTTTCAGAAATCCAAGATGGCCATTAAAAGAATTTGACCAATCAAAATTCTGTAAATATGTTCTGAAGCCTACCCACATAGGGACCTTCCAGCTGAGATTGATTGAAATCTGCCAAGCGGTTAATGAGGTATATATAGGCTTTTAAATGACTTACCAAAACCTTTGGAAAATCCAAGATTTCCAAGACCCAAAAATTGACCTATCAAAATGCTCCATACTAGATCTGAAGCTTGCCGCCATAGAGCCCTTCCATCCACGTCTAGGTGAAATCACCCAAGCAATTAATGAGTAGCGTTTTAAGCGATATCCAGTAAATTTTCATAAAATTCATGATTTTCACCAAAAAATTTAGCAATCAAAATTTTTTATACTAGTTCTGAAACCTACACCCAAAAGGTCCTGACAGTCAAACTAGGTTGAAATCTGTCAATCAGAAGTAGCGTTTTGACAATTTCCGGCAATTTTTTTTATACAAAATCTAAGATTTTTACCCCCAAAAATTAATCAATCAAAATTCTGAATATATATTCTAGAGTCTACCACCATAGAATCCATCTAGTTAAATTTGGTTGAAATATGTCAGGAAGTTAAGGAGTAGTAAGTAGCCTTTTGCCCATTTCCTGTAGATTTTAATCAATTCAAGATTTTCACCCAAAAAATTGATCAATCAAAATTCTGAAAAAAGCTTCTAGAGCCTACCACCATAGAATCCATCTAGCCAAATATTGTTGAAATATGTCAAGCAGCTATGGAGGAGTAGCATTTTGACCATTTCTGGTAAATTTTTCATAAAATCTATGATTTTCACCCAAAAATGTAATCAATCAAATTCTCAAGGGGCCTGTATCGCTCACCTGGAATTATTGGCCACTGGCACAACCGAAGAAAATGAGATGATGACTGGACAAATTTAACAATAAAATTTCTGTGAAGAAGGATCTAAAGCCAAGTTTTATTAAAATTAGCCCAGTGGTTAACTAGAATGCTCTTTATCAACACGATAGCCAGCAAACCATTTATCCGACAGTTTCGAAAATTGCAAATTTGAGATCAGAATACCCAAAAACCTATATAAACCCAATTTCGGCCTCAAAATCAAACAAATAAAAAAATCCAATATGGCCACCAAACAAGCTATATTTTGATTGGCCCACAGGGGTCATGTTTTTTACGGATCAACTTCTCTTGAACGAACTTTAATGGCCCTTAGGCCCTAATCATATCTGCCAAATTTCGGCCTGATCCCTTCAGCGCTTCTGGAGAATAAGTAATTTTCACTACAACTAGGTCAACAAAGATGGCCGCCGAACCATTTGACCAATCAAGTTCCCTTGCCAAAAATTATATTTCATGAAGTTTGCATCAATCCCCCAAGCCGTTTCGGAGAAGATTTTTAAAGACATTTCCTAAAATCGGCCTAAATCCAAGATGGCCGCCGGACAAATTGGCCGATCGGGTTCAGTTGAACAAACTTAGATCTCTATGCCCTATGAATGCTTCATCCCAAATATAAATGAAATCGGCCCAGTGGTACTTGAGAAGTCGTTTAAAGAATTCCCCATTGCTTTACTATGGGCCCATTGCTTTACTATGGGAGCCTTCGGCGGGAAAACAAACCAACATGGCAGCCAAAGCGTTTATCCGACAGTCTTGAAAGTGGCATATTTTAACTCGCCACACTGATAAGCATATATAAAACAATTTTCGCCATCAAAATACATCAAATACAAAAAAGCCAATATGACCTAGAAACGCTGAATTTTGATTAACGAACAAACTTCCCTTGAACAAACTTGAATGGACCTTGGTCCCTAAGCATATTTACCAAATTTCAGACCTATCCCTTCAGCGGTTCGGGAGAAGTCGTTTTCGAGAAAACTAGGTCATCCAAGATGGCCGCCAGGCAAATAAGCCAATCCGGTTGCCTTGAACAAACTTGGGTCTACCATTGCAATAGATGATGTGTTATGAGTTTTGAATCAATTCCTCCAGCGGTATCGGAGAAGATTTTTTAGTCTTTCTAAAAATCGGCTATTTTGGCCGGCGGCCATCTTGGATTTTGGCCGATCGGCTTCATTTGAACAAACTTGAATCTCTATGCCCTAGGGATGCTTCCTGCCACATATAATTGAAATCGGCCCAATGGTTCTTGAGAAGCCGTTTTAAAGGAAAAGTTGACGGATGGCGGATGGACGGACAGTAGCCACGACATAAGCTCACTTGGCCTTTCAGGCCAGGTGAGCTAATAAAGGGTCTAGAGCCTACCAGCATAGAATCCATCTAGTCAAATTTGGTTGAAATATGTCACGCAGCTAAGGAGAAGTAGCATTTTGACCATTTCCCGTAGATTTTTCATAAGATCTCAGATTTTCACCACCAAAATTGACCAATCAAAATTCTGAAAAGGTCTAGAGCCTACCACCATAGAATGCATCGACTTAAATTTGTTTGAAATATATCAAGCAGCTGAGGAGGAATATCATTTTGACCATTTCTGGATTCTTCATAAAATTTCAGGTTTTCACCCAAAAAATTGATCAATCAAAATTCTGAAAAAAAGGTCCGGAATGTACCAGCTTAGGATTCTTCCAGCCAAATTTGATTCAAATCGGTGAAACCATTGCTGTGTCATTGCAAAAATATTTCTAGTATATGTACGCTGGCACAGCCATTATATCTGCAAATAGGCTATTACATATTTTACACCAGCGTGATAAGCGTTAAATGAAGTGGCACACTTAATACTAATCCACCAAATTTCAAACAAAAATTTCAAGATGCGCTCTATCCATCACCCCATATCAAAATAAGTCTTAGAGCTACAATGACAGAATTTGCCGTGCCTATGCTTTATTGCGTTATCTCATAACTGGGAAGGTTTCACCAAAATATCTTAATTATTGTAATTACTACAGCTTGCGGGGCAATGTTGATCAAGCAAGGAAAATTCCCTGATTTTATGTCAAAATGTTAATTCATTTGATTATATATCAGGCAATATTCATGTGAGTAAACTTATAATGAGCCAAGCAAATAGCCATTTCTCTCAGCTCTTAAGCGCAGTCCAATTTTATACCGACACAAAGTATTCCCAAACATAGTCTGCGAGATAAGACCATCTCATGCTAAATTTTATTTAAAAAAAGGATAAAATACTCTCAGATTATATCTTAGATAACCAATATTTATATACTCTCGACTTTTGAACTACTTGTCTGATTTTAACATCCAGTATATCATACTAATTCCGAAGTTTAATTGAAGGTTCAATAATCATTGAAATTGTTTCATAGGTTCCATTGGTATTATCATTTACATATACTCCTTTAAAATCTGTACCCGCATCTATTGGCTTCCAGTCATCCCTATAGCGGTGGTGTGGGACTGATGTCACTAGATGTGATAAAATGGCAACACACTGATGTGCGAAAAATTGTCGATTTTACCGACTGTATATAGCGATATTTGGTTACGCTATTTCTATCTGGTGTAATTTCATTAAAAATGTAATACCGTTAAAATTCGACTAAAGGACGCAGTTTTTTTGGTCAAAATACATGTACTAGAAAGGGGGGTGGAGAACATTCTTTCCCCACATTTTTTGGTCAAAACTTTTCTTAAAAAGTCACAGATTATACCACGGAAATTGAACTAAATGTTACCCTAGACAATTCGCACCGCCTGAGGATTATGTTTAATGTATACTCCAAGAACACCAAGCGGAAGTGAAATTATTAAATTGGGGCGCCTAAATATTGCTTATTCTTTAATACATATCACTTATTACATCAAAATGAATATATATATAAATCACAACTAGTGACCATCTGAATATTCCCATACCCGTTTTATAACCAACTCCCGTTAATGCATAAGATTACACAGTGCCTCCAATCACAAAAGAGCCAGATAACCAACTCCTGTTAGCGCATAAGATCACACAGCGCCTCCAAACGCAAAAGAGCCATTACAATCTTTTTCTATCACACGATTTCTGTTTTCAAGGAGACATTTTATGCCAAAATTAGATTGATTTTGATGTAATAAACAATCTTTATTGAAGATACACGATATTTAGCCAGTCCTATTTAATAATTTCTCTTCCACCATGATAATTTTTAGTCATGCATTAAACAAAGCGCTGAGTGATTGTTATTTTTTATACCAATTTTCGATTTTTTAAAGGTACGTTTTTTCTAAATTTCACACCGTCTTATACTTGAATACAAGAGTTTTTCGGGCGGATTTTGGTCAAATTTGGGACAGCGTCCTATATTCGAGGGCGGCCTTTAGTCGAGAAATTACGGTAATCTTTCAAATAAAGAACACTTTGTATCATCCCAGAATTTTCCTTTAAGTTTTCAAAAACAGTCCTCTCAGCCATTCATCAAGACCACTGCATCTGCATAAGTCTATGAACGATCCTCAAGATACCTGAAGAGGCTGGTTTTGGCAAGCTTGAGTATCAATTGGTTAAGAAATTCTAGACATGTGACAACCATTTATTGGTCACATGTGCCAACTAGAGATAAAAAAATTCTATAACTTGCTGACACCGTGCTATGACAAGGAAGTAATTTGTACATTTTTTTTGAAAGGAAAGGACCAGAGAACTAACAAATGCTCTTGAATGATAGATTTAGATAGTAATCAATCTATAGCCACCAGTAAAAAACAAAATAAATTTGAATAATTTAAAAAAAGCAAATAAATTCCATTCATGTCACTCTGTCGGGAACTAATTAGTGACGCAGCTGGAGTTGTGCGCTCTGGTGTATGCAACAATTTGACTGAAAGACGTTGTTTCCAGAGACAGGATCTACATTCAGACACAAATTTCAAAATATTCAGTAGCCATCATGTTGCGACCTTAGAAACCACCCATGTATTTTGAAATCATTTTGACTGAAACTCGTTGCTTCCACCAGAAAGTGACTTTCAAATATAATGTTTTCAAAAGGATCACTAGTGAATTAACAGTAGCGAGTTAAACACTATACTACTCATACCGCTTACGAAACTATATTCAGGTTTGCTTTTTTTATATTCGAGTACGCGGTATACCTACACACACAGTTGACACACTGCTAAGTGCGAAGCACAAGCTTACGTCGCTAATTGGTTCCAAGCTAAGCACTCTTAGAGTTAGTCAACGCTTTTTCTCAAATAATCCTGATTCATCTCCATTTTTTACCAGTGGTAGTTTATTTAATATTACCGATAAACATCATTCATGTCATTTGTTATTTCACTTTTCCATTCCTTTAAAACTCTTGCTCTGACTGGATTGCTAAATCAGTAAGACATCATTATCTAAGTTTTGAAAACACCTCATTCCCCACATGTATGCATGTCTATTTTCTGTGATGAATAGTTATCTCCCTTGACAAATTAGAGTCATAAATTAATACATACCCTTTTCTTAGATAAGCTGTGTGATTCTTAGGATTGAGTTTTATTGCCTCATCACTGTCCTGCTCAGCATCTGATAATAAGTCAGACAGGTTGACATCAGCATAGCTACAATATTTAATCTTCTAACGGTCAAGTTGGTCACAACAAACCTCGGCACTCGACTTGAGGAATGTCAATTTGAGGGCCAAACGAGGACTATTTTTTACCAATTTGCAAATAGAATAACAGACTTGATAAGCAAGCCAGTCATTTCAGGTATACATTTTCAAAATTAGACCTCTCTTGGACTACAAATGGATGTGAATTTACTAATATTTTCTTTAACCCTTTCATGATGAATCCGGCCAAAACCGACCTCTGCAGTGGTCTTGGGTAATGTCCATTTGCAGGCCAAGAGAAGCCTATTTTTCAAATTTTACCACTGGAATGGCAGGCTCAATAACCGAGCCAGTCAATCCAGGGGTAAATTTTCAAAAATAGGCTTCTCTTGTCCTGCAAATGAACATCAACATATATTTTGAAATCTTTTTAATTTAGTCATTAAAGGGTCAAACCCGTGACCATTTTTTACCAATAAAGGGTTAACAACATACACTCGACATATGACAGTGAAACGTATCTTATAAGAAACACTGTATCAACCACCAACAAGTGGTCACGAAAGACAGGTGGTCTTTTAATACAAGTCAGTCGCCATAGGAAATTTATTGTGGGTGCAAAGGTGGGCTGCCCACGAGAAGCTTAGACCCTCCCACTCAACCCTAACAGTCACTTTACGTCAAAATGAATTTATTATATATACTAACAAAACATGTAGTACCATCTGTCTGGATAATCACGTTAATGATTTAAATGCCTACCATTTCTTTATATAATATCATAACTTGTTAGACAACCTTTCACCGCCAAATCCCTGAAAAGGTAAATTCTTTACCATATGAAAATTACACTGTTGAATATTTTGAAATTAATTTGACTGGAAGCCAATACTGCCTTAGGCAGCAATGACTTCCAATCAAATTAATTTCAATATATTCAACAGTTCTGTAATATGTTTGCCTTGAAAAAGAGATATGGGAGATTGCATCCGCGATAGGGTTAACTAGTGTTAATTTTATGGTACAAATGTTAATGTTGAAAAAGTTTTTACCACGGTCATGGTGACCGTGATATTAGACCTTTTGACGCAAAGCTCATTGTGTGATGACGTGCCATTATAAGGAAGCATGTGTTCATGTTTGGGTCCAGTATGATTAACCTATCATGAGATAAAACAGAAAAGCTGAGCTAAACGCAAATTGGACGACGATGACGTCAGATGATGCGCTGGGTATCACGGTGAACATAACTTGTTTAACTTTGTAAAGACGAGTTAAAAAATGCTGTGTTTTGTTCAAAACAACATCAAATAGAAGGACAGGTGCTTGAGTATATTTACTTACCATTAAACCTCTCTAGTTTGATGTTAGCATGTGCTCTGTTCACAAAGAAATCATCTCTCAAGCTATCAAGTCCAATGGCTTCAGAGTACAGCTGAAACAGAATGCATGTAGTGAGACCATGGCAGTGACTTTGATAGGTTTGTAATGAATGAGTCCCAGGGACTTAGGGTTAACTAGGTGAATGGGTCCCTGAGATATTTACTGGGTTTTCTACGGACAGTGTTAAAAACATTAAGTGAAATAGCAATTTTCCGTAATAATAATAATAATAATAATAATGAGGCCCAAGGGGCCTGTATCGCTCACCTGGAGAACCATCAATTTTTGTCAAAATTGTTGGTGGGTGGTTTAGCAGTCCTTTAAATGAGTTTGTGGACAATTTTGCAAGTGCAATATGGCCGCCAAACACACTACATTTTGATTGGCCCACGGCACCCATGTTTTTTTGATGGATCAACTTCCCTTGAACAAATATTAATGGCCCAAATTTCGGCCTGATCCCCTCAGCGGTTCTGGAGGAGTCATTTTCATGAAAACCAGATCATCCAAGATGGTCAATGAACCATTTGGTCAATCAAGTCCTCTTGAACAAACTTGGCTTACCTCTTGGCCTAGATGAAGATTCCCCAAGTGGTTTCCGAGAAGATTTTTAAAGACATTTCCTGAAATTGGCCGAAATCCAAAATGGCTACAGGGCAAATTGGCCAATCGGGTTCATTTGAACAAACTTGGATCCTTATGCCCTAAGGATGCTTCCTGCCAAATATAATTGAAATCGGCCTGGCAGTTCTCGAGAACACATTTAAAAATTCCCATTGCTTTAGCATGGGAGCTCTTGACGAGAAAATTATGCAAGATGGCCGCCAAACCGTTTATCCCAGTTTCGAAAATTGCAAATTTGAGCTCAGAATACCCCAAAACATATACAAAACCAATTTTGGCCTCAAAATCCATCAAATAAAAAAATCCAATATGTCTGCCAAACACGTTACATTTTGATTGGCCCACGCCGGCCATGTTTTTTGACGGAGCGACTTCCCTTGAACAAACTTTAATGGCTCTTAGTCCCTAATCATATCTCCCAAAGTTTGGCCTGATTCATTCAGCGGTTCTGGAGATGTCGTTTTCGGGAAAACTAGGTCATCCAAGATGGCTGCCGAACCATTCGGTCAATCAGGTTGTCTTGAACAAACCTGGCTTCCCTCTTTGCCTAGATGAGGTTTCATAAGTTTTGAATCGATTCCCCAAGCTGTTTTGGAGAACGAGATATTTTTAAAGACATTTCTAAAAATCGGCCGAAATCCAAGATGGCCACCGGCCAAATTGGCCGATCGGCTTCGTTTGAATAAAATGAAATCTCTATGCCATAAGGATGCTTCCTGCCAAATATAATTCAATTCGGCCCAGTAGTTCTCGAGAAGAAGACATGTTAAATTTCCCATTGCTTTAGTATGGGAGCTTTTGGCGGGAAAATGATCCAAGATGGCTGCCAAAACGTTTATCCGACAGTTTCGAAAATTGCAAATTTGAGATCAGAATACCCCAAAAAACTATATAAAACGAATTTCGGCCTCACACTCCATCAAATAAAAATATCCAATATGGCTGCTAAACACACTATATTTTGATTGGTCCACCGCGGTCATGTTTTTTGACAAATCAACTTCTCTTGAACAAACATTAATCGCCCGTAGCTGCTAATTATATATCACAAATTTCGCCCTGATCGCATCTGCAGTTCTGGGGAAGAAGTCGTTTTTGTGAAAACTAGGTCATCCAAGATGGCCGCTGAACCATTTGATCAATCAAGTTCTCTTGAACAAACTTGATTCAGCGCTTACCCTAGATCACATTTCGTGAGTTTTGAATTGATCCCTCAAATGGTTTGGGAGAAGATTTTTAAAGACATTTCTAAAAATTGGCCGAAATCCAAGATGGTCGCCGGCCAAATTGGCCAATCGGGTTCGTGTGAACAAAGTTGAATCTCTATGCCTTAAGTATAATTGAAATCGGCCCAGCAGTTCTCGAGCAGAAAATATTTTAAATTTCCCATTGCTTTAGTATGGGAGCTTTTGGCGGGAAAATGATCCAAGATGGCCGCCAAACCGTTCATCCGATGGTTTCAAAAATTGCAAATTTGAGATCAGAATACCCAAAAACCTATATAAAACCAATTTCGGCCTCAAAATCCATCAAATAAAAAAACACCAATATGGCCGCCAAACATGCTATATTTTGATTGGCCCACGGCGGCCATGTTTTTTTTATGGATCAGCTTCTCTTGAACAAACTTTACTGGCCCGTAGTCCCTAATCATATCTGCCAAATTTTGGCCTGATCCCTTCAGCGTTCTGGAGAAGTTATTTTCGCTAAAATTAGGTCAACCAAGATGGCTGCCAAACTATTTGACCAATTAAGTTCCCTTGAGCAAATTTGGTTGAGCTCTTGCCCTAGATCATATTTCATGAGGTTTCCTTCAATCCCTTAAGCGGTTTCGAAGAAAAAGATTTTTAGACGTTTCTAAAAATCGGCCAACATCCAAGATGGTCGCCGGCCTAATTGGCCGATCGGCTTCATTTGAACAAACTTGGATCCCTATGTCCTAAGTATGCTTCCTGCGAAATATAATTGAAATTGGCCCAGTGGTTCTTGAGAAGAAGTCGTTTAAAGGAAACATTGACGGACGGACGACGGACACGGTTGCCACGACATAAGCTCACTTGGCCTTTCAGGCCTAATAATAATAATAATAATATCTTTATTTATAAAGGGTACAGTAAACTCGATCAGTACAAATAACTGTTCTTCCCCGAGGCCTTCAACTATTTACAGTTTGAATATATTTACAATCACATATATAAACTATCTATACAAGAGTATGATACCGGTATATACAACAATTAGATGATGTACATTACATGTTCCCCCACCCACCCCCTGCAAACTGCAGCCATTCACGAGATTATATTTGCCACAGGGATTGAGCGTAACAAGAGGCCGAAGGGCCTGTGGCGCTCACCTGGACCATTGGCATTTAAACCATTTACATTTAAATATACATGATTGATGATTTTCGGAAAATCCAAGATGGCCACCAAAAAACTGACCAATCAAGACTCGTTTAATATGTTGAAGCCTACTGTCATAGGATCATTCCACCCAAGTTTTGCTGAAATCGTGCTATAGATTGAAGTAGTATCGTTTTTAAATGGTTCCGGAAAACTGTCAGAAAATCAGAGATTGCTGCCAAAACATTGACGTATCAAAATTCTGAATAGAATATGGGTCTACGACAATAGAATCCTTCCAACCAAGTCCGATTGAAATCGCCCAAGCAGTTAATGAGTAGCGAAATTGGCCTATTAAAATTCTGTATACAAGTTCTGAAACCTACCAACCTAGTATCCTTCCAGCCAAATCTGGTTGAAATTGTCCAAGTAGTTAATGAGGAGTAGCATTTTAAACGATTTCCCACCATTTTTCGGAAAATTCAAGATGGCCATAAAATGCAGGAAATGTCAATTTCCCTTTCTCCGAGAGCTAACAATACTCACCATTCTGTTACTTCTGATATACAGCTGGCCCTGACAGCGGCTCTAGGATTATAGACTTAGAAAGCTTTACCGACTCCTGGGAACCGGGTACTCGGCTCCCAACTGCCGAGTACCCGTTTACCATAGAGCTCATATTGTTTGCATAGCCACCAAACAAGAGAAAACTATGGCTTGCCTCCGTGGGGCTAGGAGGCTGGGTCCGTAACAGAATGGTGAGTATTGTTAGATCTCGGAGAAAGGGAAATTTACATTTCCTGCATTCTCCTTCGATCAATACTCACCATTCTGTTACTTCTGATATACACCAGATTTGATCAGTAACCTGGTGGGAAGGGGCAAGCCATAAATGCTAATTTTGCCCCTTGGAGAAAGATTTTAGACTTCAAACTTGACTAACGGAGACATAAAAGGACCGTCAAGTTCACGGAACCGAATCACATTCGCGTCACAGTCCCCCCCCCTTTTTCCTCCTAAGAAAAGGGAGAGAACTAACGAACATGTATCTCGCCTGAAAACACAAATATGCCAAGAGGGTTAACTGCTCTCTGCATACTCCATGTATTAGCCTGGGAATGAGCATGAATATATAAGATGAATGAACATGATACATATCCATAATACAAAAAACTCTCACTATTGAATTACCTTATGATAATTGGACTTCAGACGTACCGCCTCCAACCATTCACCGGTTCGGCCATCAGTGACACAATCTGGTTGACATCCTCTCGCCTGACCATGCCTGCTTTAGGTTCTTTTCTTACCGAAGTGAGAAAAGGGTGAAAAGCAGTGTGGTCACTAACTATCGTTTCAAAACAGCTAAAGCGAGTGGATTGGCTGAGTCTGACACATCCCTCATATAGTAATCCGTGAATGAGGACTCACAGTGCCATTGTGCAACGGCCATGATGTCCTATAACGGAACACCATTGTAAAGGGCGGTCGAGGCGGCTATTCCTCTGACATTGTCTGCCCTTACGCCTTGCACCTGGTGCCCAGTCGCCATCTCGTGAGTAGTCTGAATGCATTCGACCACCCAACGAGAGATAGTATCCATGGATGCGGCGCCATAAGACTTTTTATGGCAGATCCACAGATGTCTATCGTTCGACCGTAACGAGTCAGTCCGTTTCTTGTACTTAGTCAAAGCACGGACCGGGCACCAGACACTGGCATCACGATCAAACCTAGTTAACTTCGGTATAATGATCGGTTTGCCGGGATATCTCAAAGATTGGTTCTTTGACATAACCTCTGCTCTTGGCAGAAGACGCAGACCTTCTCCAGAAACAATAAATCGGTTCCTCTCTGCCGAAAGCGCATGGATCTCACTGCGCCTTCTAGCTGAGGAAGCTGCCAATAGAAAGACCGCCTTTAGAGTCAAATGCTTTAGACTAGCCGAACGCAACGGTTCGAAAGGGTGCTTGGCCAGTACATTAAGCACTAAAGATAGACTCCAGGCTGGAATGACTACCGGTTGTCTCGGTCGGAGATTGCTCATTCCCTTCAACATCACATTTAACTGGGCCACCTCTGGACTATCCCTGTTGGCTAGACAGGGATAACTGATGCCAAAGCTGACTTGTATCCAGCAACTGTGACGGGAGCTAGTCCTCAAAAGAACAGCTCACAGAGAAAGTCTGCTATTTGCTGATAGTGGATTGAAAGGTATCAATACCCTTTTCTTCACACCAGTCTGCAAATCTGTTAACCTTGTTGTTATATGACTTGAAGGTTGACCTCCTTCTCGCAGCCGCGATGAAATCAGCAGCCTGTCGAGAAAAGCCTTCCGACGTGGAACGTTGTTTGATAACATCCACGCAGTCATTGAACATTTCGGGACGCTCGTGTAGGAAGCGTCCCTTGGCCTGGGAGATTATGTTCAGAATCTCGGGCAACTGCACAGGATTTTCCACCAGCAGATCTAGAAGATCCGTGAACCACACCCTGCTCGGCCAATACGGCGCTATTAGCAGGACCAGACACGGTTCCTCCCTGACCTTCACCAAAACCTTCGGTAGAAGAATGGTGGGTGGGTACGCGTAAGCGTGCATCCCTCTCCAGCTTATCGCCAGAGCATCTGTATCGACGGCATTTGGATCTGTAATCGGCGAGACATATGTCATGATTTGAGCATTTTCCTTTGTGGCGAACAAGTCCACGTTGGGTTTGCCCCAATGCTCGAAGATCCGTCGCAGAACTGGAGGGTTGAGGGACCATTCTGTTGGCAGGATTCTCTGTCTGCGAGACAAAGCATCCGCCAGAATGTTCAATCGGCCAGGAATACGAGCTGCTTTCAAAACAACCGAGTAATTCCTGCACCATTGAATCAAGTGCCACACCCTGATACACAGAGTGGGCGACCTGGTCCCGCCTTGGCGATTTATATATGATACTACTGTCGAATTGACCGACCGTATCAATATCACCCTGCCCCTGATCATCGGAAGGAACTCTTCCAACGCCAGTTCCACTGCCATCATTTCCAACAGATTGATATGCAGCTGACTCTCCGGGAGAGTCCATGTGCCCGAGACCTGGTTCTCCCAGGCAGGCACCCCACCCTTCCAGCGATGCATCCGTGTAGACGGACAGCTGGGGCGGGGTAGGTGCAGCGAAACCCCTAATAGGAGATTCTGACGCTGTTTCCACCATAGAAGATGCGATATTATCGGCTCCAAAACTGCCAACAGTTTTGACAGGGGTTCTGTTCTCTGTTTCCACAGAGACATCAGATACAACTGGATAGGCCTTCGCATTAGAGCATCGTACGGGATACCTGCTCCATGGAGACCATCATGCCCAGCATCTGAAGGAACCGCCTCGCCTTGAATGTGGTTTCCCACTCGAAAACCCTTGAGGATGGCTAACAGAGACACCACTCTGGGCTCTGACCCCCGGGTAAACCCTGCCCTCCTCGAGGTCGAATCGCATCCCCAAATAAACGAAACGTTGAGTGGGCGTCAACTCGGATTTCTCCTCGTTGACTATGCAGCGTAGATCTGAAAGTAACTTCAGAGTCAGAGCAGTATCCACGTTCAACCTGGCTGCCGAGTCTGCCTTAAGCAGCCAGTCGTCTATGTAGGTGTGTAGCGCCACGTTCTCTTTTCTGAGAAACGCTGTCACCGCAAGGACCACTCTTGTGAAAACCCTCGGAGCTGTCGACAGGCCAAACGGGAGACTGTAAACTCCCATACTTGATTCTGAAACGCAAATCTCAGAAACCTGTGCCAACTCCGATTCATAGGAATGTGGAAATATGCATTTTTCAGATCGATCGATACACACCACATTCCTTTCCTCAATCCCGCATTACCGACCTCGGCGTTTCCATCTGGAACCGAGGCGTATGGATAAACCAATTTAATGGCCTGAGATTGAGTATGGGTCTCCATCCCCCTGTGCTCTTGGGGACAAGGAACATGTTTGAATAGAAGCCTGGAGTGTTTCGATTTGCTGGTTTTATTGCTCCCTTCAGAAGCAAACCCGACACTTCCTTTTGAACGGCTTCTAACTTGTCTGGCTCCCTTGGTACGGGTGTCCAGACAGGTGCCAAAGACAGATTTTGTGGTGGAAAGTCCCACCACTCCGGCATGTAACCCTGGGATAACCATCCCAGGACCAGACTGTCTGACATCACACCTTGCCAGGCCTCGACGAAACGCATGAGCCTTCCACCCACCATAGACGCCTCGACGTCTAACGGGGTTGTCCGGCTCGCAGTCCGCCACCCCCCCCCCCCTCTTTCTTAACGAGAGAGAGAGAACCATTTCGTTCTAGGCACGACGGGTATAACTGGCACCGCTGTTCCTGTCGCACAGGCGCGGTCCAGGCGGATATGAAGGGAGCTTTCGTACCCTCAGGTACGCTTCGGCCCCTTCTGTCCGCCCTTTGAGGCCTTACCCTTACCCTTCCCGCCTCTAGGGCGGTCAGGAGCAACATTGGGGAGGGTAGGCGCCTCTACAACCTTCCTGGGCTTCTTCGCCGGCGGCGGCTCTGAAACCCCAGCTGAAGCAGAAGTCGCAACAGGCCTAGCTTTCGCCTTGCCCTTATGCTTCTTCTGCTCCTTTGAAGGTTGTCCCGTTAGCGGTTTCCCCACAGGCCCTAGTGCATGCGCTTGCCGCACTAGCTCTAGCTGTAGGTTTCCACTAACCGATTCTGCGCGATACTGGCGGTATCCTCTAAGATGGCCCACGCTTGGCCACCGAAGATGCTAGGCCCTGTCAGGGGTGTCCCAAGGAGACGCTCCCTGACTGCCGTAGCCGGACGCATATGGTCAATGACCATTTGCCTCCTGGATTTCGTCACACGCGCTTGCACCCTTGCCAATGCGTCCATCGACAGCACCAGGCCGTCATTGACACATGAAAGCGCCACAGGTGGCACAGGGTGGCCTGCCCCGCTTCAGCCCACACCGACTGAAGGAGACGATAAGAGTGGTTGACAGCGCTCATCGCTGCCCTCACACCCTCATCGCATAGGGACAGGACTTCTTCCTGGTGTACCTGAGACTTGTCCACAAGTGCCGGACCGGGGTGACCCGGCATGGCACTCTGGACGCCCAGTACCCATCGGTCATCCTCCGTGACCGACGGGACTACACCATACCTGTCGTATTCCCCCCGCTATATAAATAGCATCCAACCATTCTATGAACCGTGGATCCAGTCCCACTGACTGGATCCGGGCCGCGGGCAAAATCCCCGTCCTGATCGACGCAACCGACGGACGGGGCGCATCTTCATCGGCCGTGGCCGAAACCACAGACGGGTCAACCCTGGCTAGCCACGCCAGAGCATCTGACCAATCTACCTCCGATGAAGACACCCCCGCAAACACATCACCCGTTGACGTGCTCACGGGTCTGCCAGCCACGGCCTCCCAGCAAGGAGCCACGGCTGACACGCCAGGCACTCCGGTACCACACGGTTCCGCCGCCACCCCATGAAACACTCCGGTCCATGGGGTAGGTCCGCACGGAAAACCGTACGGACCCGTAGCAGTCGCGGAACCATAGCCGGACACGGGTGCCCACGGCACCCCACGTCCGACTGCCGGACCAGGCGAGATAGGCGAGTACCACGCCCGGCCCGGCACACCCGTTCCTGTGACGGCTGGTGCCAAACCAAGCCACACGGAACCGGTGCACGGTAACGGATTTGCCTCAGCCACAGGCGGAGCCGCTGACCTGGCTTGCGCCAAACCAGACAAATGGAGGCCGGTTCCGTCTAGGACGGAATCAACCTCCATATTCTCCACCTGCGGCTTCACGGGCCGCAGCAACCTCTCCTCCTCGTCTTCAGACTCCGAAGAGTCGTCACTAGACGAGTCAACCGTGGAACCGTCCTCGCGGACGGCTCCCACACCTGACGGACCGGCCACCGCTACTGGACCACCCGGAGGTGGCCGCAGAGAAACAGAAACCTGTTGGGACTGCCAGGGAGCCGTACGAGACGGCCCCCTCGGTAACCAGTCCAGAATCCTGTCCGAGGACAGGATCCGTACCAGGCATGGGGAGAAACTGCCCCCCAACCTTTGGTAGCAGGGACGACACCAGCGTGGTCAGAACGCTATGCAGAAAAAACCCTGCAGAGCCGGACCAAACCACGCCGGCAGTGCCATCTCCGCCACCTCCAGCTGGGGACGTGGAGCACCCGCACCGGCCGAACCGGGCGCTCCACGATTTACTCTCGGACCACCTGACCCCGCGTCAGACCCAGCCAAGTCCTTCTGGGCAAGGAACTTAACCATCGTTTCGACGGACCACACTGCACAAACATTACACCTATGATCTATATTACACAGGGCACACCTAAAACAGACATGGTCCTTGAACATTACACGGACAAACTTATGGCAGTCGTCACATGATGGCGGGGCTGGCTTGGCCTATAAAATAAGCACAAACCTACAATAAACAAGCGGAACGAGACCCGGATGGAAGGCAGACAATTAATTTTCAAATAATTTGACTCATAAATTAACCGTAACCTCCCCGCACCCCACCCCGCCACGTTACAACAACGATCGCATTGATTATGACGACAAGTACGCGGCGGGCACAACACACCCATAATAGATCCTCCAGGATGTGTAACGGCTCCAGGAATCATATCGCATAGCATTCAGGGTATATTTACTAATCAATATAAATTATACTCCTAACGAACGCAGCACGATATGTGAAGAAAACAATAAAATGTATAACAAAACTGCTGTCTCACACGGTAAAACCGCAGACCACACATCTACTCAAGAATTTTGAAACCACCGATCATTGCAAACCGATCGTGATCGCACGTAAACTTGATCATTC
>JAVVLW010004316.1:0-47000 GCA_034401795.1 Chaetoderma sp. LZ-2023a | reverse complement strand
CCTCCAGGAAGGTGCGGGCGAGGTGTCGTATTCCACGGGGGGAATACGACAGGTATGGTGTCCCGTCAGTCACCAAGGATGACCGCTGGGTACTGGGTGTCCAGAGTGCTGGAGCGGGTGGACAAAGCTCAGGTACACCATAATGAAGTCCTGTCCCTATGTGATGGGGGTGTGAGGACAGCAATGAGTGCTGTCAACCACTCTTATCGTCTTCTTCAGTCGGTGTGGGCTGAAGCGGGGGCAGGCCACCCTGTGCCACCTGTGGCGCTTTCGTGCGTTAATGACGGCCTGGTGCTGTCTATGGACGCATTAGCAAGGGTGCAGGCGCGTGTGACTAAGTCCAGGAGGCAGATGGTCCTTGACCATATGCGTCCAGCTACTGCCATCAGGGAGCGTCTTCTTGGGATGCCCCTGACAGGCCCTAGCATCTTTGGTGGCCATGCACGGGCCATCTTAGAGGACACGACCAGCATTGCGCAGAATCGGTTGGTGGTTAATCTGCAGCTAGTGCATCAGGCGCATGCACTAGGGGCTGTAGTCAAGCCGCTGACCGGGCAACCGTCTAAGAAGTAGAAAAAGCACAAAAGCAAGGTGAAAGCTAAGCCTAGTGCTGCTTCTGTTTTCTGCTGGGTTTTCTCAGCCGCCTACGGCGAAGAAAGCCAAGAAGGTTGTGGGGCCCCCTACCTTCCCCAATGTTGCTCCTG
This sequence comes from Chaetoderma sp. LZ-2023a, assembly GCA_034401795.1. Lineage (NCBI taxonomy): Eukaryota > Metazoa > Mollusca > Caudofoveata > Chaetodermatida > Chaetodermatidae > Chaetoderma > Chaetoderma sp. LZ-2023a. Next base: position 46,296 of record JAVVLW010004316.1, on the reverse strand, counting down.
ATCGCCCGAGATGCGAGAAGGGCAAGGGGAAGGGTAAGTCCTCAAAGGGTGGGCAGAAGGGAGCGGATCGTACCCGAGGGTACGAGGGCTCCCTTCGCATCTGCCTGGACCGCACCTGTGCGACAGGAACAGCGGTGCCAGTTAGACCGGCCAAGCCAAGACCCAAAATGGTTCTCTCTCTCGTCAAGAGGGGTGGGGGGGGGGAGCGGATTGCGAGCCAGACACCCCCATTAGGCGTCTATAGTGCGTGGAAGGCTCATGTGTTTCATGGAGGATTGGCGAGGTGTGACGTCAGACAGTCTGGTCCTGGGATAGTTATCCCAGGGGTACATGCCAGAGTGGTGGGACTTTCCACCACAGAATCTGTCTTTGGCACCTGTCTGGAACCCGTTCCAAGGGAACCAGACAAGTTAGAAGCCATTCAAAACGAAGTGTTAGGTTTGCTCCTGAAGGGAGCAATATAACCAGCAAACCGGAACACTCCAGGCTTCTATTCAAACATGTTCCTTGTCCCCAAGAGCACAGGAGGATGGAGACCCATACTCAATCTCAGGCCATTGAATTGGTTTATCCATACGCCTCGGTTTCAGATGGAAACTCTGAGGTCGGTAATGGCAGGATTGAGGAAGGGAATGTGGTGTGTATCGATCGATCTGAGAGATGCATGTTTCCACATTCCAATGAACAGGAGTTGTCACAGGTTCCTGAGATTTGCGTTTCAGAATCAAGTATGGGAGTTTATATCCTATTCGGCCTGTCGACAGCTCCAAGGGTTTTCACCAGAGTGGTCCTTGTGGTGACGACGTTTCTCAGAAAAGAGAATGTGGCGCTTCACACCTACATAGACGATTGGCTGATCAAAGCAGACTCATCAGCCAGGTTAGAGGTGGATACTGCTCTGACTGAAGTTGCTTTCAGATCTAGGCTGGATAGTCAACAAGGAGAAATCCGAGTTGACACCCACTCAACATTTCGTTTATTTAAGGATGCGATTCGATCTCGAGGAGGGCAGGGTTTTACCCGTCAGAGCCCAGAGTGGTGCCTCTGTTAGCCATCCTCAAGAGTTTTCGATTGGGAAACCACATTCAGGCGAGGCGATTTCTTCAGATGCTGGACATGATGGTCTCCATGGAGCAGGTAATCCTGTACGCTGATCTGATGTCTCTGTGGAAACAGAGAACAGAACCCCTGTCAAAACTGGTGCCAGTTTTGGAGCCAATAATGTCGCATCTTGCATGGTGGAAAAAGCGTCAGAATCTCCAAGTAGGAGTTTTTGCTGCACCTACCCCAACCCCAGCTGTCCGTGTACACGGATGCATTGCTGGAGGGATGGGGGGTGGGGGGTGGGGTGCCTGCCTGGGAGAACACCAGGTCTCGGGTGCATGTCAATCTGTTGGAAATGATGGCAGTGGAACTGGCATTGGAAAAGTTTCTTCCAAAAGTCAGGGGCAATGCGATATTGATACGGTCGGACAACTCGACAGTAGTATCATACATAAATCGCCAAGGCGGGACCAAGTCACCCACACTATGTATCAAAGTATGGCACTTGATTCAATGGTGCAGGAATTACTCGGTTGTTTTGAAAGCAGCTCATATTCTTGGGCGATTGAACATTCTGGCGGATGCTTTGTCTCGCAGACAGAGAATTCTGCCAACAGAATGGTCTCTCAACCCTCCAGTTCTTCACAGGATCTTCGAGCATTGGGGCAAACCCAATGTGGACTTGTTCGCCACACGGGAAAATGCTCAAATCATGACTTATGTCGCGCGGATTCCAGATCCTAATGCCGTCGATACAGACGCTCTGGCGTTAAGCTGGAGAGGGATGCACGCTTACGCGTACCCACCCACGATTCTTCTACCGAAGATATTGGTGAAGATCAGGGAGGAACCGTGCCTGGTCCTGCTAATAGCGCCATTTTGGCCCAGCAGGGCGTGGTTCACAGATCTTCGAGATCTGCTGGTGGAAAATCCAGTGCAGTTACCCGAGATTCCGAACGTAATCTCCCAGCCCAAGGGATGCTTCCTACACGAGCGTCCTGAAATGTTCAAATTGACTGCGTGGATGTTATCAAACAATGTTCCACATCGGGGGGCTTTTCTCGACAAGCTGCAGATTTCATCGCAGCTGCGAGAAGGAGGTCAACCTTCAAGTCATATAACAACAAGGTTAACAGATTTGCAGACTGGTGTGAAGAAAAGGGTGTCGATACCTTTCATTCCACTATTCAGCTCCTGTCACAATTGCTGGATACAAGTCAGCTTTGGCATCAGTTATCCCTTGTCTAGCCAACAGGGATAGTCCAGAGGTGGCCCAGTTGAGTGTGATGGTGAAGGGAATGAGCAATCTCCGACGGAGACAACTGGTGGTCATTCCAGCCTGGAGTCTATCTTTAGTGCTTAATATACTGGCCAAGCACCCTTTCGAACCGTTGCGTTCGGCTAGTCTAAAGCATTTGACTCTAAAGGCGGTCTTTCTATTGGCAGCTTCCTCAGCTAGAAGGCGCAGTGAGATCTATGCACTTTCAGCAGAGAGGGACCGATTTATTGTCTCCAGCGAGGGTCTGCGTCTACTGCCAAGAGCAGAGTTTATGTCAAAGAATCAATCTTTGAGATATCCCGGCAAACCGATCATTATACCGAAACTAAGTAGGTTTGATCGAGATGCCAGTGTCTGGTGCCCAGTCCGTGCTTTGACTATGTACAAATCGGACAGACTCGTTGCGGTCGAATGATAGACATCTGTGGATCTGCCATAAGAAGCCATATGGCGCCGCTTCCATGGATTCTATCTCTCGTTGGGTAGTCGAATGCATTCAGACTACCCATGAGATTGCGACTGGGCACCAGGTGCAATGCGCAAGGGCACACGATGTTAGAGGAATAGCCGCCTCTATCGCACTTTACAATGGTGTTCCGTTAAAGGACGTCATGGCCGTTGCACAATGGCACCGTGAGTCCTCTTTCATGGATTACTATATGAGGGATGTGTCAGACTTCGCCAATCCACTCGCTTTAGCTGTTTTCAGACAATAGCTATATGACCACACTGCCCTTCTTCCTTTTTTGGCATTTGTAAGAAAGAATTAAGAAGCAGACATGGTCAAGCGAGAGGATATCAACCAGATTGTGTCACTGATGGCCGGACAAGTGAATGGTTGGAGGCTCCACATCTGAAATCCAAATATCATGAAGTAATTCAAGATTGAGTTTTGTTGTGTTATGTCTATATATCATGATCATTCATCTTATATATTCATGCTCATTCCCAGGCTAATATATGCAAAGAGCAGTTAACCCTCTTGGCATATTTGTGTTTTCAGGCGAGATGCATGCTCGTGAGTTCTCTCCCTTTTCTTAGGAGAAAAAGGATGGGGGGGGGCAGTGATGCGAATGTGATTCGGTTCCGTTAACTTGATGGTCCTTTTAGGTGTCCATTAATCAAGTTTAAGTCTAGCTCTTTCTCCAGGGGGCAAAAGTAGCAATTGATGGCTTGCCCATTCCCAACAGGTTACTGACTAAATCTGGTGTATATCAGAAGTAATAGAATGGTGAGTATTGATCGAAGGAGAATGAAGGAAATTTCAATTTCCCTTTCTCTGAGATCTAACAATACTCACCATTCTATTACGGACCCAGCCTCCCAGCCCCACGGAGGCAAGCCATGGGTAGCTCTTGTTTGGTGGCTATGCAAACAATATGAGCTTCATGGCAAACGGGTACTCGGCAGTTGGGAGCCGAGTACCCGGTTCCAGGAGTCGGTAAAGCTTACTAAGTCTGTAGTCCTAGGGCCCAGCTATCAGGGCTAGCTGTATCAGAAGTAATAGAATGGTGAGTATTGTTAGATCTCGGAGAAAGGGAAATTGAAATTTCCTTCAATCCAGATCTATGATGACTGTGTAGTTTGTTGGCATGAGTTGTAATTTTTCAAATATTCAGTTTTTGCTGAGTTGCCCATTGCTGTTTGCCTTAATAGTACATGTTACTTACTTTATAATACCCCGCCCAAAATATTAATGGGGTATTATGTGATGGCGTTTACGGGATGGCGGCTGAGGGGCAGGGTGGTTTCCGTATAATAACCTGGCTACCTTTAATGGATCATTTGGAAACTTCAAAGGACGACTGGACTAGATCTGAGGAAGAAAGCTATTGAAGTGAATGATGATCCACAATCCATTATGGCAACCAGCAACTGGTGGCCATCTTGAAAATTGGTTTGCGGATGATACATGTAATCAATGATGATCTGAAATCCAATATGGCTGAAATTTAGTTACTATAATACTGATAGAAAGCATTGACAGTTGTTCCAGATTTAACTGTTTATATTGTTTGATTGTTATTTTGTTATTTCCTAGGCCTTGTCATTAGAACGCCGTCAGCATGGTGAATTACGTGTGAAGTATCAGAAAGTTGCTTCAGATTTCACTGATGTACAACAACAAGTCAAGTCTGATGACTATAAAGTGGAACATTTTGATAGTGTAAAAACGTAGGTTCATATGGTACATGCTGAATTCTAACTAATTAACCCATTAACACTCATATCTGCCAAAACCGGCTTTCACAGTGGTCTTGAGAAATGTCAATTTGCAGACCAAGAGATGACAATTTTGGGAAATTTACCAATGGAATGACTGGCTCGATAATCGAGCCAGTCATTCCATTGCTAAATTTTCAGAAATAGTCTTCTCTTGGTCTGCAAATTGACATTTTCTTGAACAAATTTAAGGCTTAAATGGTTAATAGCAACTATCTTTAACCCTTTAATGGTCAAATTTGGTCAACTAAATTTAAATATCTTACAATTGAATATCCATTTTCAGGCCAAGAGGATACAATTGTTGAAAATTTATCACTAGAATGACTGCCTCAGTTATCAAGCCAGTCATTCCAGTGGTAGATTTTCAAAAATTGTTTTCTCCTGGCCTGTAAATGGGCATTCCACAATACCGTAACAGAGGCCGGTTTGGGCCAGTATGACCATTAAAGGGTTAAATGAGACAGCGACTTATTTGTAGAAGTGACGGAGGACTAAAATTACAATCCTAGATGATTGTCCATTTAATTATTTAAATTTAAATGTTTAAATGCAATTCTTTAATTTTCCTACAGTATATCATTAACTGTATCATGGCTAACATGTCTAAATATATTCCACGAAATGCCCCGTTAATTTGTCATAATTTTGCCCATGTTTGGCATTTTCCACAAAAACATGAAAAAGGAATGCGCATTAAAAAAATGTCTGCGAGTGCTGCCGATACCTAGTCTGGCCAACGCATATCCAATAGGGTATCTGATAACACTATGTAAGTATCGATTAAATCTCTAGATAGTTCCTGTGACAAGTCTTTAGTGATTCTGCAACCGTGACTACAGCAGATGACTAGCAAGCTGCTAATCTTCTTAAAATAACTTCAACCTGTATAATGGTGATGTATTTCATGGTATATATAAGCCTAAAGTAACACTAATGGCTAAAGGGAGGGCAATCTTCATGGCGAATGACCATTTGCAGAACAAGAGAAGACTATTTTCGAAACTTGATCACTTGAATGAATAACCGAACCAGTCATTGCAGTAGCAAATTGTCAAAAGATTGTCTTTATCGTGTGTATGGATAATGTTTATTACATCATATTCCATCTATAGAGCTAAGACCTTTAATCAAATACATCTCATGTGGCCATGCCCAGTATTTTATTTCACGACAAAATTTCAGAGAAACAAGGGAGATAATTATATCATCAAGTTAGAAGACTAGCAAAAGATGTATGAGTTACCTACCTTGCTTTGTACATTTTTTCAAAAACCTAGTCTGCGACTGAGATGTGGTATTTCATAATGGAATCCTTCAATATTGGATCCAAATACGGGATTTTTATCATAGTAGAAGCTAGAAAGTACATACATCCTGGATTCCTGTAACCATAAAAGTATTGCTGGTTAACCCATAATACTCAAGATGTCCAAAAATTTCTTCTGCAGGGGTCTTTAAAGATGTTGATTTACAGACCAAGAGAAGAATATTTTTGAAAATTTACCACTGGAATGTTTGGCTCAATAACCAATTCAGTCATCCCAGTGGTAAAATTAAAAAAAATAATCTTGGTCTGAAAATTTATATTTTCTATTAGAGAATTGGAATTTTCTTGTTGAAATTTCAGGGTAAAATGTTTAAATTTATGCAAATCTATTACAGTTTTATTTGCTTGAATTTATATTTGAGAGAGCTCACAATTTTCATATTTGCCCTCAAAACTGACCTTGGGGCAGAGCCTAAGCGTCGTAACAGAGCCTAAACATTGGTGTGTGTATCGCTTTGCAATCCATAATCGTATTCATGTGTAACTATCATACCAAATTTGGTTGAATCCCACCAACTTTTACTTTCTCTTCCCCCCCCCCCCCCCCAACTTCACCCTTCCTCCACCACCATGGGGGCTGAGCTTGTCGTAAATGTTGTCTTGTAATCCCCAACCATATGTGTAACGCACAAGTCGCACCATAACAAATTTGATTGAATTCCACCAACTGGTTTTGGAGGAGATAGTTGGATGGACAGATGGAGGAAGGGAGGGATGTATGGATGGACGGATAGGCATAGGCGATTGCAATATACCCTCAATTTCTTTTTTAATGTCTGGGAATAGTAATGACGACTAAGTCTATTCACTTTATTGTTTTTCTTTTTTAAGACATCGTGATTCATTGGAGCAGAACTATCTAGAATTGCAGCGACAGCACTCAACGTTGGATGTCATTCACCAGGCACTACAGAAAGAGAAACATGACCTTCTTGGTGAGGTAGGTTGAAAGACATAAATTTGATAATCCCAGCCATTAGAGGAAGTAGTGTATTGATTATTTGGTCTTGCTGTCGGGGGTTGTTTCTCTAAAGCTAAGGGTCTCATTTGTCTCCCATTTTAACCCAAGAACAGGGTCATAGGAAACTAGGATTGTCCAACTTTGATATGGATTAGAGGAAAAGTTTGAAAGCAAAAAGAACTTAAAATCAGCATACAGTCTCTAATCTCTGATTACGCAAGATTGTTTTTCAATGATTTAGGCATACAATGTAGGAAATTATGTAAGACCGCTAGACATGCTCGTTTGGGCACCTATATTTCCAATGACATAGGTCCCATGGGACTCCTGCAAATCTTGTATGATTGTATGTAGTTTTATAGATTTGTGTATAAAAATACCTACAAACTCTAGCATGGAACGATTATAATTCATAGCTCTTAGTCCATTGTACCCTCTAACTTTAGCATGGATGACAAAGACATAGACTACTTGGAAACACCAGATTTCGGTTTGTTACCCCCCAGATTCCACCTGGGGACCCACAGATATCAGGTGGTAGTTCCATGGGATCTCCAAAATTTAGATGCCATGAGAACCATTGGGTACAGTCCAATAATATATTACATTATCAGTGATAATTTGTTTTCAACAGATCACTTCTGCCAAACAGACCCTCTCTTTGCTGAGCCAAGACAAGGATTACCTGAGCAAGCAGGTGTCGAATTTAACGAGGCGGAGTGATTTTGCTGAAGACAAACTGCAACACACAAATATGCATCTTGACGATGCTAAGAAAGCTAGGGAAGATATGTATGAAAAGTACATTAACTCAAGGTATAGTACAGCTCATAAGTAAGTTAATCCTTTAGTGACGATACCGGCCAAAACCGGCCTCCTTAGTAGTCTACAGGAATGCCCATGTGCAGACCAAGAGAAGACTAATTTTAGAAGATTTACAACTGGAATGACTGGCCCGGTTATCGGGCCAGTCATTTCAGTTGTGAATTTTCAAAAATTAGTCTTCTCTTGGCAAGCAAATGGACGTTCAAACGGCAAATATTTAAATTTTCAGGAATGAATTTAGTCACTAAAGGGTTAACATGTCCCCAAAACAAAAACAGAAACGTGTTAGTTGGTGCAATTTTGAACACGATATAAAAAATGTTCTGTTGAATATTTTGGACGCTATTTGATTATGGCTTAGGAAGCAATGGCTTCCAATCACAATTAAATCCAACATATCTAGCATTATTGTTTTGTTCAGTTTAGCTAGAATTCTATCATGTGAAGATGTGCGTGTTCTATCTGTCCTCTCATACATCAATCTGTCCTTTCATACATCAATCTGTCCTTTCATACATCAACATTTCTTCTCACTGAATCATAATCATGTTTTGTTGTCCCTCCTCATTTCATGTCGGTGACAACACCTCGTACAGTTTAGGCAAGATTCTTGTGAAATTTGTTAAAGTTCAGATTAAAACAAAGAAAACATGTCCTGGGACCAGAAACAAAGAAGAAACGGGAATGAAACAAAACAAAAATAAAGTAAAACAAAAATGAAACAATAATGGAACAAATTTATTTACAATGTACCTAGGATTTTCCAGTTGTATTTTGCATTTGTCTCATATTTGTTTTGTTTCGCTTTTGTTTTCATTACAAGTCAATATTGGGTTAATGACATATATTAGCACTGTGTTGTCAATATTGTGTCTTTTACTGTGGCAAAAAAGAATCTGGTGTACATTTTTAAACAATGTTGGCTACAGCAGCATCTTCCACCAAATTTGTTGAAAAATGAAAACCTGATCGGCTTTTAATTTAATCTGAAAAATAAAAATTTTGACATCAGAGTGGTAATGGTTAAAGAGTGCAACATTTTGCTTTAAAAGGTATGCATAACTCTTACTGTTACCCTGAAGCAATATGTAAATGTATGCATTACCCTTACTGTTACCCTGAGGCAATATAAAAATGTATGCATAACCCTTACTGTTACCCTGAGGCAATATGTAAATGTATGCATGACCATTACTGTTACCCTGAGGCAATATGTAAATGTATGCATAACCCTTACTGTTACCCTGAGGCAATGTGTAAATGTATGCATAACCCTTACTGTTACCCTGAGGCAATATGTAAATGTATGCATAACCCTTACTGTTACCCTGAGGCAATATGTAAATGTATGCATACCCCTTACTGTTACCCTGAGGCAATGTGTAAATGTATGCATACCCCTTACTGTTACCCTGAGGCAATGTGTAAATGTATGCATAACCCTTACTGTTACCCTGAGGCAATGTGTAAATGTATGCATAACCCTTACTGTTACCCTGAGGCAATGTGTAAATGTATGCATAACCCTTAGTGTTACCCTGAGGCAATATGTAAATGTATGCATAACCCTTACTGTTACCCTGAGGCAATATGTAAATGTATGCATACCCCTTACTGTTACCCTGAGGCAATGTGTAAATGTATGCATAACCCTTACTGTTACCCTGAGGCAATATGTAAATGTATGCATAACCCTTACTGTTACCCTGAGGCAATATGTAAATGTATGCATAACCCTTACTGTTACCCTGAGGCAATATGTGATTGGAATATGCTATTATTGTAATGAGAAATCTGGACTCTTCATTTAACCGTTTAATGTCTAAATTTGGTCAAGAAAATCCAAATATTTCCTTATTGAATGTTAATTTGCAGGTCATGGGAAGAGTATTTTTGGAAATTTACCACTGGAATGGCAGTCATTTCAGTGGTAAAATTTCAAAAATACACTTCTTGACCTGCAAATGGACATTCCTCAAGACCACTGCAGAGGCCGGTTTTGGCATGAAAGGGTTAAGACACCATATCTACAATGCTGTTAAAAAAATCAAAGCAGCGCACATACTAAGTCCTTGTACTGCCGGCATCTATGCTAAACAAAGCTGCCTCTAGCAGTCTAGCATCTAATAAAAGCATAATAATTCAATAAAAATTGCATACCTGTTCATTTATGTGCATTCTACTCTTCAAATTTGTTCAGGAAAATAAAGTATTTCTCATAGAAAATGCCCATCAGCAGAACAAGAGAAGACTATCTTTGTAATTTTACCCTGGAATGACCAGCTCGTTTATCTATCCAGTAAATCCAGTAGTAAACTTTAAAAAAAAATGCTTCTCTTGTTCTGCAAATTAACATTTCTCAGGACCACTGCAGAAGCGATATGTGGTCAGCTTGAGTATTAAAGGACTAGTAGAAACCATTATAGATGACTGGTTTGTGTTTGTCCTTATCTTGTAAACTGTACATCGGTGTTTTACTTTAGAGAACAGTACAAATCTGAATATGATAAGAAGTTAGAAGTTGAGCTGGAACAATTACGTACGAAGACAAACACGGAAATCGATCGCCTAAGAACTACAACAAAAGAAATGTATGAGAGAGAAAATAGGTAAGAAAATTACTGTAAAATGTGTAAAATTAATATCAACACTCTAACCAGTTATGCTTTCACCAACAAATCGCGGATAAAGTATATTCTTTATGATATTAAACTTATTCTGTTAAATTTTTTGAAATTAATTTGAATGAAAGCCGTTGCTGCCTTGCAGCCAAATTAGTTTCAAAATATTCTACAGTTTTTCTATATGGAATTGATCAGTGAAATAGTTAATACACATGCTACCTTTGGTGTTAACGTTAGCTAGTGTAGATGTATGAATCTTTCACACAACAGCAGTCTTATACACTCCATGACCGGTTTCACACTCCGGTCTAGTGTTGTTCCAATTAATCGATTTGATCGATGATTGATTGGTTTGCATGTTCAACCAACCGATCGATCATGATTTAAGAAATCGATTTTTGTTGTTTATGAATTGACATTATTAATATATTTTAACTGGTCAAGCTAGAAAACGAATAATTTTTGGAAAAGAATTTAAATTTAATTATAACTATATAGTATTATTCTAAAGCGTTAATTCTTTCAGGACTGAAATAGTATGTTAATTTCAAAGCAACCATACCAATAACATGTTGAATATTTTGAAACTTATTTGACAGGAAGCTGTTGCTGCCTAACAGCTTCCAGTCAAATTAGTTTCAAAATATTCAACAGATTATTTCTTAAATTATTAAGAATCTGTCATACCTGCGACTTGGTTTAAAATGGGTAATTATCCTTGAACATGCTATAATTACTGCATTCAAAATGGGTAAAAATTGTGAACCTGTTATGATCAATCATTAATTGATCATCGGTTAGTATATAAAACCAATCATCGATCACAAAAATAGTACCAATTCCCAACACTACTTTTGTCGCTGATCGGGTAGAGACAGGATTGTAACCCTGCCAATACCTAATGAGCACCAAAAGTTTGAAACCGGTCATGGAGTGCATGGGTCACCTGGTGTGTGAAATAATTCATTTATCACAATTCCATATACAAATAATGTAGATGCAGTAATCGCTTTTGTACCTGCAATATGTTTAAAATGTATATAATGCATTATTTTAACTATTTTGAAAACATGTGAAATGTGTAAATTTGTGTCTAGGTTGTTCATGTTTGGGTGTATAATCTGCCTTTGCAGGAATCTGCGTGATGCTCGTGATATGGCGTTATCGGAGAAGGAGAGGTCTCAGACTGCCGAGAAGGAAACTAGCAGTAAATATGAAACTCTGCTTTCAGAGTAAGCAAGAATACAACTTTTGTGATAATTGACCAGGTGGTCCGTATTGTACTTGGTGATTGTACGCATGTTTCAAAAGCTGTAAATTTAAGAAATCCTGCAAATTGTGAGATATATTCAAATAATTCAAAATTGTAAGACAGACACTGAGTGAAGATATAAATAAAGTCAGTTTGTGAATTACCAAATTAAGTCTGGAGAAGGTCTATGAAAGTATTGAATTTCATTTTGCAAATGTATTTGGATCCTGTGAAGGATCCCTTTGTTACGTCAATTTCTTCCAAAATTTAGTTTAAAGAACACCTTAAGGATGAGGGTGATATCCTTCTGATCTTGTGTTCATAACTCTACCTGCTCAATGAAGGAATCCAGTTTCTCAGTCAATCATATGATGTCAAAATCAACTACGTTACATGTAGGCTTACGTCATAATCAATTATGTCATGAATAACGCGATTTAGTCCATCTCAAACGCTTAATAGTCCGTCAAGTTGTACGAATTGTATGTCTTTACTATTTAATAAACATTCTGTTGAATATTTTGAAACTAAGTTGACTGGGCAGGTGCTGTTGCTGCCTAGCACCCAGCCACATCAGTTTCAAAATATTTAGCAGCTTACATGTATAGTTTTCTGGAAATTGAGATGCAGAGATCGATTGATGTTAACACGGGCAAAGCGTTGGGTGGAGCTTGGCTAGAGATGGGCAGGGCATAGCTAAAACTGGATTCCTCCATTTGGTAGCCATCTTGTTTTTGCCAAATTCCCAATAACTCTATACATGTAAGCTACTCATGGGCCGATTTGAAGCAAACTTTGCTGGATAATTTTATATACAGAAATCTGACTATGTCGCCAGTAGTTGGAGGGTATATATAGGATAAGTTTAACCCTTTAACACTCATATCAGCCAAAAACGGCTTCTGCAATGGTCTTTAGAAATGTCCATTTGCAGACCAAAAGAAGACTATTTTTGAAAATTTACCACAGGAATGACTGGCTCGATAGCTGAGCCAGTCATTCCAGTGGTAAATTTTCAAAAATAGTCTTCTCTTGGTCTGAATTTTAAAAACAAATTCAAGGGTTAAAGGGTTAGAAGATTTTGATAACTGTTGGTGGAATTTGAACCTAAAATGAATTGAAGGAACCATGTCACCAATAGTTGGCAGGTATATTCGGGATAAGTTTACGATATGTTGTTTTTCAAACATGTTTTGATGGATTTCTGATACATTCACAAAAGTTATGTCTATCTCTCAGCTACCGCCAGTCCCAGTCATCGAGTGATAGCAAAGTGTCAGAAATATTCAATGAACTGAAGCTTAAAGGATTTGAATCTGAGAGAACTTTGTTGATTTATGAGGAGACAGTTCATAAACTGAAGGAGAGTCAGGTGGACGTTGAAAAATTACAAAAGAAACTTGAGGTTTGTTTTAGTTGCTTGAAATTTTAATGATGAAATAAATGTACAATGATAGATAACTCTTTACGATTTATAAATAGCCAGAAATGGGAAGGAATAATGTATTTATGAAAACCTATCATTGGCTTTTTGATCCTGTTATGTTCAAAATTAATTAAGAAAATTAACTTTTCTGCATATCGATTATGTCCATATGCAATACTAAAACAAGACTGTTTTTGAAAGTTTATCACTGAAATGGCTGGCTTGTTTATCCAATGGTAACTTAAAAAATAGTGTACTTGGTGTAAAATGTACATTTACAGGCCAAGAGAAGACTATTTCTTTAATTTTAACACTACAAATGACTGGATGACTAGCCGAGCTAGGCATTACAGTTGTAAATTTTTCCAAAACGTTTTCTTTTGGCTTACAAATTGACATTTATCGAGCAATTTCTTTTTATTTTCTTGGCCAATCTTTCGCATTAAGACTAAATTTGATGAAGAAAATTAAAATATTTGCTTATTGAATGTCCAATTGCAGGGCGAGAGAAGACTATTTTTGAAAATTTAGCACTGGAATGACGGTCGGTTATCGAGCCGGTCATTCCAGTGGTCGATTTAAAAAAATACTTCTCGCCCTGCAAAGGGACATTCCTCAAGAGCACTGTAGAGATCAGTTTTGGCTTGCATCAGTATGAAAGGGTTAACCCTTTAACCCTCGAATTTATTCAAGAAAATTTCAATTTTCTCATGGAAAATTTCAATTTGCAGACTAAGAGAAGACTATTTTACCACTGGAATGACTGGCTCGGCTATCGAGCCAGTCATTCCAGTGGTAAATTTTCAAAAATAGTATTCTTTTGGTCTGCAAATGGACATTTCTCAAGACCATAAGCTGTTTTTGGCTGATATGAGGGTTAAAGGGTTATAGCTAACTTTATCGGCTTTCGACAAACTGTCACACATAAATGTCACACATAAATGCACTTCCTCAGGACTTCATTCTGTGGTCTAAACATCGACAACATTACCTATAGACTGCTAACGATGCTTTCAAATTCCCGTTGTATTTTCTCGACCGATGTCATTTATAAGAGATTAAAACACTACTAAAATCTAATTTTTTCTTTATAATTGTGTTAATCATTAGAATGAAATATCAGATTAAAATACCGAACCCTATTTTACTAACAGCAATTATCATATTCAATGTGATGATATTTATGAAAACTGGTAAATCCCCACTTTTTCACCATATCAATCGCAATAGATATTGTTTATATTGCTCATAGGCATCATATTCATGGTTTTGCTAAAAGCGCTACATCTACACGTTCAATATCGTAATATTGTGGTGTATCAAAAGTTGAAGCGACACATTTCATCGACGGTTCTTATGATAGGTTGACCGTATGTCATCAGGTGTAGACTGGTTATGGTTTGATGAGTCTAGATACATGTACCTTGTCATGCGCACTTGCGTTTTACAGAATTAACTTCACTGGCAGTTGCTACAACTCATCCCATAATGAATGTATGAGGATAAGCAGTCTATACATATATGTCTGTGGTTCTAGAGCACTGGAACCAATGTGCCGAGATAATACTTTGTGACACATTTCATCATATTTAGAGCTGGTGATGTCTTAAGTTGGTGCACATTCACCTTTTGGGAAAATTTTGAGCAATTTAGGCCCAAAAGTTTGTTGTAAGGAGATCTATAGACACGTGCCATATTCAGCCTGTTTTGAATAATCTAATTGAATGCGCAAATCTTTAGAAGTCTTCACCTGAATCGCAAGGCCCATTGTAGGCAATGCTGGAGGACAGGATCCTTTGGGAGTAGACGTTTGCGTACATAGTTTATGTGCTGTAGTGTCTACATTTTCAGAATACTGAATTTTTTCAAATGTTGATGTTTCAGGCGAGTGTTAAATATAATGCATTGATACTTAGAGTACAACTTAGAAATAAGTTAATATGTTTCCAAAATAAAACTAAACATACTGTTGAATATTTTGGACTTAATTTGATTGTTCGCCATTGCTGCCTAAGGCATTAATGGCTTCCAATCAAATTCAGTCCAAAATACTCAACAGAGCATTTCTTACATCATGTTGTAACTAATGTCTTTGTTTTGGAAACATGATAACTTACTTCTGAGCTGTAACTGTATGACTAATATTTCTAGGTATTGACTGGCGAGTATTACACACTCCAGACGACGCATGAGAGGAAGATGGCGGAGATGGAGGGTCAGCTCTCAGAGAAGAGGGATAAGCTGCTAAGTTATGAGAAACTAGAGCAAGAGCTAGATGATGTTGTTATGCAGGCAGCAGATGGTAAATAATGTGTGTGGGTGCGTGCTTGTGTGCGTGCGTACAACAGCAGCTTTCAGCATAACCATTTTCAAAATTACCTTGCTATAAGGAACTGACAATTCAGCAATAAACATGTTACAATGACATTGAATATTTGATAAGTGATGACAGAGAATTGTTATTGTAATTTTTCAGTTGAATCTGACAGTGATGCAGAAAAGGTGCTCTTCTCATACGGTTATGGTGCTAATGTTCCGAGTAACGCGAGGCGACGTCTGAAGCACAGGTTAGTGCAGGACACAGCACACCATAATCGACCGTGACAGTTTTAGCTATGTCCCGCCCATTTCTAGCCAAGCTCCACCCACGCTTTTCCTGTGTTGTGATCGATCGATCCCTGAACTCCCTAACTGTCAATTTCCAGAAACCTATACAGGTAAGCTGTTAAATATTTTGAAACTAAGTTGACTGGGTGCTCTTCTGTCACGTTTGACATTCAGTCAAATTAGTTTCAAAATATTCAACAGAATGTTTATTAAGTAGTTGACACAATTCTTACGACAATGCTTAGTCCGTCTTCAATTAAGCATTCATGACGTACATATCTACATCATTCATGACGTCATTGGGTATGATGTCATCCTACATGTCATGTAGTTGATTATGACCTCATTGGATGGATAAACTGGAAAGGTCCATTATATTCCCATTTATCAATATTTTATTGTTGGAGGTGCACTACTCACAAGCATATAGCACATCTGTCAGCTCCTCCTATGAATCTTTGTGAGAGTATAGCTCTACTGGGTTACAAGCATAACCGTGTTAGAGTATCATGTCTATCATACATAAAGCAGTATATGGGCATTTTCACTGTCACCTAGAGCAGAGGGGTAGAAGAGAAAGGATGGGGAATGCTCAGAAATGAACACAAGTAATATGAAACATTATATATTTTTTAATGCAAGATAGTATGTGGGTACCTGGAAATAAGAATATAAGAAACAGAATATCATTTGTTTTCTTTTAATTGCACACGCATCTTCAATTTTTTACAAAACTTAAGTTTCCCACGGATAAATCTTAGTTTTGTTTGCTGGAGAAAACAATAAAATCAGCAACCCTGCCAAGAATATTTTGTAGTAGAATAGTATGTGAGAATCTGTTGCTACCAAAAATCATGCATTTATGGATATATACAGATTTTATTTTATATTATGGTCATCTGAATACATGCGTGTGTTTGTCCGTCCAAAATCTTCACTCTGAATTTTTCGTCCTTTGATTTAACAAGAAAAGCAGCTTTGTAACTTGGATATATATGTTTTGAAGTACACTTACAATTGTCACGTATGAGCAAAATAAATTGAAAAAAGCTCTTCACACACGGAGCAGAAAAGTGTTCAAATATGTATCCGTCCAAAAACATCCACTCCGACAAATATGGTAATGTCGAGACTACAATGTTGAGTACATTTTCATTAATTCAAGTGAATGAGAAATATACTTCGATTACATAGTGTACACACAATACATACTAAAACATTTTGGCTGATCATTTTTATGAAGCCTAGCATAGAAAATTTCCAAAATATTTTTGTCCACTCCGAACTCATTCAGCATACAACTAGCGTGTTGAATATTGCTAGTTTGCATGGATTTTGTTCAATTATTCCTTTGCTGATCAAGACAACAATCATCTTCATTATCTTTAAACCTATTTCTTATCACCCTGTACATCATTTTGACTGTAGCAGCCTGTGCACTATGTAATGTGATTAAAACTCATTCACAAGCAACGGTTTCATTCCCGACGAAATGTCACACTAATGATTCCAAATGCATGAATTTATCTTGGAAATATCTCAATCTTACTTAGAAATAATCAAAAGTAAATATTACATGCTTGATAGCACCTTTCAGACAATTTTGCTAGTGTGCATTAGAATTTGTCGGAGTGGACATAATTTGCATGTATGAGACGGTACATTAGGACCGTACACAGACATAAAACATATAGTGATCATATCTGATTTTAACAAGCATGATGCTGTAGCTGTGAAAGCCTACAGCAATCGGACACATCTTATTGAGAAGTTAAATATTTCACGGGTTGTTCTCAGTTCTCTGATTGTTGTGCACAGTAGTATCGAGGGTGTCAGAGTTTCCATGACCTTGCTGAACCTTATGTTGTAAAACTGGAAAGACATTACATTAAGTGTAGCCATTGAAAGTCAACTGCAGATGTCTTGTCAGCGGTGCTGAAATATAGTGCCACAAAAGCTGTTATAAACAGAAGGGCTCTAATATGCAATGCTCATGAGTTTTACAAATTCTGTGAGGAGAATTTGTGAATGGTGGACACTGGTCCATTCCCATCACAAGTACAAAAAGAACATTCAGATACTGTAGGAAGTTTTTCTACATTGAATCAGTAGAACAAGACCTGACAGCATCCAAGCCAAAACAATAAAAGGTACTATGACAATTCATACAGTCAAAAGCGTAGGTGATCCTAATAAGTTCATGAAGCGACAGCTTTCATGCCTCTGCAATGCTTGCAGAAATGGTTCAGGATCCTGCAGCAAGAAACTCTATGTTGGAACCTGACAACAACAAACATTGACAGCAGTTAGGAGAGCTGCACCTATTGGCAATATGGAGGATGAAACCAAAGACATCAGCCGTGATGATGAAGATGCTCCCAGCCCTGCAGTGGGTGCTTCCAATTCTACTACTTCATTAGAACCTATGTCCAAGGATACATGATAAATGGTATCCAGGAGTAGTGGAAAACAATTACCCAAACCTGCACCTGTTTTTTGGATGTTTGGGGAGAAAAAGTGTGGTACCTTCAGACAGATTACGACAAACACCTGTCTTAAGGAACCACCATCATTTCACCCCAAAAACCACTGGCTACCGATGTCTATTTTACAGACACCACATGCCTTCAGTTACCACTTATTTGTACTCCATAGGGTGGTTGCTTAAAGCAGATGTGACTGTAATGTATTCCATCATCTCAAACATAGGCACATGTTAATTTTGTTTTGAAATCTGCTAACAGTTTTCCGAATGTTGTTTCATTTTGGAGTTGTCTTATTAGAGTCAAGCTAAAGACTATTGATTTAATGTTGAGACAGAAGTTTTCACACAGTTCTTTAATGTTTTGAACTAAATACAGCCATGAAATGTATACCATATTTCAATTATCAATTTCCATGTTTTATAAAGATCATAGTAATACTGAATGAAAATGTGCACTCCGACTTTTTGAAAATAATCTTTTCTGGCTAAGTATAAAATAATAATAATAGTGTACTGTAATGTTTTTATTTCATTATCTAAAAGAGAGGTACATCTTATTTTCAATGATTTAAAGTTGCACAAGTGTTGCAATCTGTTAAAAGACCTGTCGGAGTATTGTTTCACAGTGTTGTCTTATTAGAATCTAGCAAAAATTATTGATTTAATGTTATGAAAGAACCTTTGGGGATTGTACATGTATTTGAATGTAATTCTTGCCTCATTAAAGCAATGAAGTTCATGAGGCATGCCTGTTATTAATTTACATGTTCATATAGATTGTGAAAGCACGATTAGAAAGATGTCAAAATTTGTCCACGCCACACACAAATGCTACATATCCTTTGGTTGTTTAAATACATTGTGAAAATCCTGTTGTGGTGCTTCCATTCATTATCTTCCTAATGTTTAGACTGACCACTTGATAAATCACAGTATAATTAATTATTATTTTAATAGTAAGAGTAACTTTAGCTCCCATGTCTCAATGTAGGGTCATTATTTCGGAAGAGAACTAATTTTTTGAAGAAAAATTTGAATCTAGTCCAAACTTTATAAATAACTTTATTAATAGTTATCAGATAAATAATTTTAATGCATTTTCTAGCAGATGTATGATTATTTTCTTTTGGGTAATCCAGCTGTTACTGACACACACATTTTGCCACTTTTCTATGTATACATATTTTGGTAAGCCATAATCTTCAAGGAAAATTAAGTTCCAGCCATAATTTCAGAGGTTTTCCTATACCCAATGATGTAAGATATATTTTTTTATAAATTTATGCTTGACATTTGGCCTCATTTATTAATTATAAATGAGGCCAAATGTCAAGCATAAATTTCTGACCTCGTTGGGACAGGTTGCTCCATGTGACTGTGAAAAGGCTCTTATGCTAGTAGCTTGTGGCTCTTCGATGTTCACCTTGTGGGGTTGGGGGGGACCCTACATGTGGTCATTAAAAACACATGTCCATACAAGTTACTTACAATAGGAGAAACAGGAGCACAAGGAGGGGTCTCTTAGAAAATGCTATAAATGATTACCTTGTTAGCTAACCGGGCCTGAAATTTAAGATGTGTTCTCGAGACCTATTAGACTGATTTCAATTATATTTTGCAGGAAGCATCTTTACGGCATAGAGATTAAAGGTTGTACAACTGAAGCAGATCAGCCAATTTAGACGGCGACCATCTTGGATTTAGGCCAATTCTTACAAAACTAAGAATCTTGTCTGAAACCACTTCGGGGATTGATTCAAAACTCATGAAATATGATCTAGGGGAAGAGCTGAACCAAGGTTGTTCAAGGGAACTTGACTGGCCAAATAGTTAGGCGATCTTGGCTCGTTTTCCCGCCAAAAAACCCCGTACAAAAGAAGAGAAATTTAAAATGTGTGCTTCTTTCGAGAACCACTGGTCTGATTTCAAGTACATGTATATTTGACAGGAAGCATTCTTAGGGCATAGAGATCCATGTTTGTTCAAACAAAGCCGATCGGCCAATTTGGCCGGCGCCCATCTTGGGATTTTGGCCGATATTTATAAGCGTCTAAAATCTTCCCCGAAACAGTTTTGGGGGATTGATTTCAAACTCATGAAATTTCAGTTTAGATAAAAGCTGAACCAAGTTTGTTCAAGGGAACTTGATTGGCCAAATGTTTCTTGGATGACCTAGTTTTCGTGAAAACAACTTCTCCAGAACCGTTGGACGGGTCGGGACAAGATTTGGGGGATATGATTAGGGACTAAAGGCCATTCAAAGCAAGATGTCAGCCATGAATCAACCAAAATTTTGCTTTTTTTGGTGGACATCTGGTATTTTCTGCAAATTTCTGAAAAAATCATAAAAATACAACTTAATAACCACTAGGCCAATTGTAGTAAAACTTGGCTAAACCTACACAGAAATTTTACTGGTAAATTTTTCTGATGGTCATCTCGTTGTGTTCAGTTGTGCTAGTGGCCAATAATTGCAGGTGAGCCCCTTGGGCCTCTTATTTTGTATAGCCACCGGCTGTGATAGAATTTATATCTAGTATAACCATCCAAGTATGGAGCTACTTCTTGTCAGAGCTGTTGCAAGACTTGTAATCACAGTGTGTTTGTCTGTCTGCCTATGAAATCATATGTTTTACTGGATGCATTTGAGTAGGAGGTGCCCCTTGGGTTCTGAATGACCCTCATGATTGTGAGGCGAGGTGGGGAGGGGAGGGCGTCGGGGTGTTGAGGGGAAGAAACTTTGAATCCTCTGAACAACCTGTTATATATATTTCCGAAAAAGTTGGTCCCGATCCCAAGATGATTCATAATAAGGAAAAATTAGTTACCTCTCCGGGATGTAGAAATTGTTCGAGTGTAGCTTTCGTGACCATCTCGGTCACTTCTTCAGCACTAACTGACGGTCGCTGGCAACGTCACTGGTCAGATCTTGTGGAGTCATGTGACAGCATGGACTGGTAGACTGCTGGTATATGGTAGCCCTCGTCTCTGTTCATGGTCGGTTGATGCTTGTAGATTTCTATGGCCTCTTTAACCTTCCGTTTGAATAAGTTGGTATGTAGCACTGGAATGATTGGCTCCCTTATCTAGCCAGTCATTCTGGTGTTAAAATGGCAGCCATTCCGGGCGTAAAACTTTAGCGATAGTTAAATGTGTTGGCATGCAAATGACTATATCTCAAAACCACTGCAATGGCCAGTGTTGGCGGTGTGGACCATTAAAAGGTTTTAAAGTAAATTGTTTATCATCAGTTTATTCTAGCTGTACAGGTAGCTCTTCATGTTAAACCAGTATTTTGACCAGTTCTTAACGATTTTTCGTAGTGTTCATCTGGCAAGGCGAGTACTGCAACTCGAGCGGACCAATACATCACTTCGGCAAGAGATTGATAGACAAACAAAATGTGGACAAGAAATCTCAGAAGAGGTACAAAGGCCGATAATACACATACATGTGAATCTATAGGGGATATATTATCCTACCTAATGTATACAGGGCTTGAAGTTAACCCTTTAACACTCATATCAGCTAAATGTGGCTTCTGCTGTAGTCTTGCAAGATGTCCATTTGCAGACAAAGAGAAGGCTACTTTTGAAAATTTATCACTGGAATGACTGGCTCGATAATCGAGCCAGTCATTCCAGTGGTAAAATTTCAAAAATAGTCTTCTCTTTATTAACAAATGAACATTTCCTATGAGAAATTAAATTATTTTCACTCAAAAATTGACTAATCAGAATTTCACATCAAGAGTATACTTACCTCCCTAATACTTTTGATATTGCTAAATATCGGCTTTCACTCAATAAACACTCAGATTAAAACAGTTAGGTGCCCCTACTGGGCAGGGAGTCAGAGCGTAGTCTGGCGGATGCCAGCCCCACCACCGCGCATGCGCAGACTAGCACTTCCTCTTTGCTAATTTATTGGCAGAGAGTCTACACATGTTTTTGTGCTAGAGCTTTTCTTTACTCAATTCATAGTCTTTTTGTGTGAATTTGGAAGTGATTATCCCTGATAAAGATGGCAGAAAGGATGACTTCGCCAGAGGAGGGCCCAGGACCTTTAAATAAGGTGACTTCTAGTAAAATTAGCGAGTTTTTTTCCCGGTGTAATGTGTTTCCGGGACTCGCATTTACCGTGATAAGCGCCTTGTTTAGTTGGTTTATTTCAACTAGGTGCTATATAATACTAATCTCTCTTTGTGTTTATGTCCACAGGTCTATGTGACGATATGTAATGGACATCACATCAGCAGAGGGTTTGTTTCTCTCCACCATGGTTCCATTTCCTACTAATACTGTTAGGTTATCTAACCAAAAATTTTATGTCCAGTGAGTCGGAGGCCTAGTATAAAGGTCTTCTCACTTTGCCCTCTTGATCCAATTCCTTCCCCTATAGGTGGAGAGAGTTAAGAGGCGTTCAGTTGGTGGAGTGCTCCAGGTCATCACGTTGGATGGTTTGTCTATACAAAGTGTCAGGTATCTAATTATTGATATGAGGTGATGTTAATTATTTAGAGAGGAAAGGGAGATAATTAACAGTATTTGCCATTGTTATCAGTATATATCTGATGGTTGTGTAGTCGAAATGTCCATTCTGCACATGTTCTGGTTAGAGATACAATTCGTCCTTGCACTTGGATGTTTGTTGGGGATGGATTTTTTCCTGTCATAGGATTAATGACGTCATAATCAGCCTTGCTCTTTATTAACAATTAAAGTTTGTCCAAAGCTGGTTTTCTGATGAATATTGATCTTTATGATCATTTCCTTCTCTTGAGTTGGTTGAGTTTCTGAGCTTAACTAGATTGCTCATACTCCTCGTCCTTTGCCCTGTTTCAGAGACCTGGTTGTGCGTCCTGTGGACGGTTTTTGAAGGACAAGTTTGTGCCTCATCTCTGCTATCAGTGTAGCCCCTGTGGTCCCTTGATTAATTGCGAGATATGTAAGCACTGGGGGGGCGAGCTAATGTCCGAATTCTTGTGCTTACAGGCGAAGGACAAGGTGGTGGAGGAGGAGAAGAAGAAGCAGAAAAGAGAGGGTGTGAGTAAGAAGGGTAAGAGGAAGGCCTCGTCCGCGGTGGACATGGAGGCCTTCCGGACCGAGATGTTGGGAGAGATGAGGAGGACAATAAAGGATTTGGTTCCAGAGTTGCTTCGTGGCATGCTTCCTGGACCAAATCCTTTGCTGTCCTCATCATCTGCTTCGGAGCAGGTAATCCCCACCTCTGAATCACCTTTCCTTAGTACGCTTCCGTTGTTCGAAGATTCAGAGGTGGCCCCATTAGAGGGGGCGTTCCACGACCCTGGCAGCAGGCTTAGTGCCGCGCCGAGGCCGTGGACGGTTGTCGCTGGAATCCGCAGGCTGCTTATCAGTCCAGGGGTATCCGCACGCCGCGGGTGCCAGTACCTCCTATGGCACCTTCCCTGGCCAGTCCGGGTTAGCTCTCTTTGCTGACCCGGAGTCTAATCTGTCTGGTCAGGAGGAAGAGGATTACCTGTTGGGGATGCCGTCTGAGGACGTGGCCATGGATTATGACGTCTGTGCACCCCTCGCGGGGAATACAGGCGACTTATTCCACGGTTCTACTCACGCAGGAGTAGAATCCACGGTTCAGACTGTGCCCCTGGGCGCTGCTGAGGGCCAGCGTTACCGCATACCTCGGCTTGCCGAGAGTGTCGCTGGTGCTGGCCGGGGCCGTGGTGGGGCGGTATGTGCCCCGCGCTCTACCACGGCGCCTGCTCCTGGTCAAGCCAGTGAGATTAGCATGCCAGTGTTGTCAGGCCCGCATGTTCTCCCTGGCTTGCCAGGGGTATCAGCGTATCCGCCGTCAAGCTCTGCTGCTTGCGCTCAGGAGGAAGACGAAGGCCCCCGTCTTGTAGAGCGCTCGCAGCTAGCCACGGAGGAGGATTGGTCTGACGCTTGCCAGTGGTTGGTAAGTGTTAGGCCAGATCTGCCCGTGGAGCAGTCGGCTAGCCAGCGTGACCACAGGCCGTGGTTAGCTGGTAAGGCTACTGCTAACGCTATGCCTTCTCTGCCGCTGGCAGAGCATGTCGTTGACATGTTCGAGGCGGCGGAGACGTCCATTAAGTCGAGTGGACGTCTCGCGAAGGCCCCGCGCGAGGTGGCCAGGCGTTGCCGCATCGTGCCCCTGGATTACCAGCGGTACGGTGTGGTACATAAGCCGAGCGTGGATGACCGCGCGGCTTTGGGTGAGGATGCGCGGCCCGGCTCCCGTTCTGACACGGGAGTCTTGTGTTCGAACGCGTTGCGTTCAGCAAATACCGCGTTGCGTGATGCGTAGGAGAGTGGGAGGGCTTCGATTGCCGCTCTGTCCCACGTCTCCCAGCTGTTACAAGGGGTAGTAACAGCATCCGCATCGCGCCAGCCAAGTCCGGTCACAGTCCAGCGAGCCATCCAGGATGGTATCAACCTGGCTCTGGACTGTATGACTCGGGCGGTGACCAGGAGTGTCCGGGCAAGGCGCACATTTGCCTTGGACAATCTGTGCCCATCCCAGGACCTGTACAATAGGCTACTGCGTACGCCTATGACAGGTCCTGGTCTCTTTGGAGGTGAGGGATGTAGACACCTCCAGGAGACGGTTACTCTGGTAAATAACCAGAGGGCGCTGCGCGAGCAGTTTGAGGTGCTTCGTCGTGCTAACGTTCGCGCCGCACCCCCTGCGTATCGTCCCCTTCAGGCTTGAGGTGGTGGTGGCCAGGTCAGAGGCCAACCACCATCGCAGCATCGGCCTCGGCCGCGTGCGATTCGGCCAGCAGCGAGGGGGGCGCAAGCTCCTCAGGCGCAGTCAGCCAGGCAGCCGCCCGCGCACCGAGGTGCGCGCGGTGCTGGTCGTGGCGCGCGAGGATCTGGGCGTGGTAATCGTTCCTGATGGGACGGTTACCGCGGTGAGAACCGCTCCAGTGTTTCTGGCAAAGGAGACAGTGCCGCTCTTGCACTCCTTATGTCCACCTCTATCCCTAGGTGGACCGGTGGGAGGCCGGCTAGCCGACCACATGCAAGAGTGGGAATGGTTAACTCAGGACCGTTTGGTCTTGCGATGGCTTTCAGTCGGGTATCATCCCGATTGGATGACAGGCCAGCCATCGCGACTGTCTCTAGTGCCGATCTGGACTCCAAATCCGAGAGATCCAGAGCAAAGGTTGTGTATCGAGGAGGAAATAAATTCCCTCATACAAAAAGGTGTCCGGGCTTCTATTCAACCCTGTTCTTAGTAACAAAAAACACCTGAGGGTGGAGACCAATTCTCAACCTCAAGCCATTGAACAAGTTCATAGAGACGCCCAGTTTCAAGATGGAGACTGTGCGCTCGGTGTTGGCGGGGTTAGAGAGGGGAATGTGGACAGCGTCGATAGATTTGAAGGACGCTTATTTCCACATCCCCATACACAGGTGTTTCCGTCGCTTCCTGAGATTTGCATTCCAGGGCAGACAGTGGGAATTCAGGGTGTTACCCTTCGGATTTCCACGGCTCCTCGGGTTTTCACCCGTGTGGTTCTTGCGATCACCGCATACCTCCGCAGGAGAAGCATAGCAGTCCACACGTACATAGACGACTGTCTGTTGAAAGCGCACACCCAGGAAAGTTTATCGGCCAGTCTGGAGATTGTTTTGAAGACTCACAGACTTGGGCTGGATGATCAATTTCCCAAAATCAGAGCTGACTCCATCCCAGAAGTTTGTTTACCTGGGGATGTTCTTCGATCTAGAGACAGGATATGTTTTTCCTACTCAGGAGAGAGTTCAGAAACTCATCTCATTAATTCAGTCAGTGTGCGACAGTCGTCATGTCCTGGCACGGGTTTACTTGGGAATGCTGGGGTTGATGGTTTCATTGGAACCAGTCATTCCTCAGGCCGCCTTACGCATGCGGCCGATCCAGTTATTTCTCATGACACAATGGACCCAGAGTACAGGTTCGCTGGACTCGAACGTGTCAGTGTTGGCGCCTCTGATTCATCACCTGCAATGGTGGTTGGACACAGAGAATCTCTTGGTGGGGGTTATGCTAACCCCTCCCCACCCTCAGGTGACTGTGTATACAGATGCATCGATGGAGGGCTGGGGAGCTTGCCTGGAAGAATCCACGATATCAGGGCTTTGGAATCTGGAACAGTCAAAGGAACATATAAATCTACTGGAGCTAAGAGCAGTAGTCCTGGGCCTGGAACATTTCTTACAGAAAGTTCAGGGCAAGATTGTTCTTATTCGTTCAGACAACTCAACAGTTGTGACTTACATAAACCGCCAGGGCAGAACGAAGTCGCCCAGTCTCTGTATGATGACATGGAGACTGCTTTGTTGGTGCCTGGATCACCAGATTACCTTGAAAGCAGTTCATATTCCGGAAAGGTTAAATCTGCTAGCAGACTCATTGAGCCGAAGGATGAGTGTTTTACCCACGGAATGGCAACTAAATCAATGTGTGGCGGATCGTCTGTTCGTCCATTTGGGGAAACCCAACATCGATTTGTTCGCAACGAAGAAGAATGCGAAGATGACGACGTACGTCTCTCCGATTCCGGATCCAAGCGCTTTCGCAACAGATGCGTTAGCTATCAGCTGGGGGAGAATGTATGCATACGCATTCCCTCCAGCAATCCTGATTCCAAAAATTCTTCAGAAAATCAGACGGGAGGAATGCCAAGTGCTTCTGATCGCCCCGGATTGGCCAAGCCGATCATGGTATACGGATCTGCTGGACCTTCTGGTCTGCAATCCGGTTCCTCTGCCTCTGATGGACGACATTATCTTCCAGGGCAAGGCCCTTCACAACAATCCGTCAATGTTCAGATTGACTGCGTGGATGTTGTCAAGGAATCTAGAATTAAGGAGGGCTTTTCTGAGCAAGCAGCCATGTTTATGGCCAAAGCCAGGAGGGGGTCAACCTCCAGAGCATATAATTATAAAATCAACAGATTTGCAGAATGGTGCTCAAAAAGATGTATTGATCCAATGGATTCATCTATTCAGGTAGTAGCTGATTTCCTCTGTCACCTGTATGATGCCTATAGCCTCAAGCCTAACTCTATTGCTGGTTATAAGTCAGCTTTAATGTCTGTTATTCCTTGCTTGGCTAAGAGGGGAAGTGATGAAGTAAATACATTAAATGTATTAATTAAAGGCATGGGCAATCTAAGACCAAGGAATCCCCCTGTGATTCCGTCTTGGAGTTTATCGCTAGTGCTTCAAGTACTAGGTGATAAGCCTTTTGAACCACTTAGTTCCATTTCTATGAAACTATTAACACTGAAGACTGTGTTTTTAATTGCTGCGGCCTCGGCTAGGCGTAGAAGTGAAATTCATGCCTTATCAGCCGAGGATGACCGTTTTGTGGTTTCAGGGGAAGGCCTTAAGCTGCGACCTAGGATTAATTTCTTGGCTAAGAATCAGTCGTTGAAATATCCAGGTCAACCTATTGTTTTGCCTGCTTTAACTAGATATGATCCTAATTCTAAAGCATGGTGTCCCGTCCGGGCGATTCTCCGGTACAAACAACGTACATCGGAGTGGCGCACCGACCAGTCGGCGTTATGGTTGTCATATATTGAACCCCATGGCAGGGCTTCTAAGGTCGGTGGCTCAGTGGCACTGTGAGTCAAGTTTTACAGACCATTATCTCCGTGACACCTCTAATCCTCTCGCCTTGTCGATTTTGAAAAAATAACTAGGTTTATATTTTTGATGAGGTTTCCTCATTGCTTATATATTTCACAATTAATTTATGGAAACAACCACTTTTTTGGGACTGCATCATTCTTCACCAATGGGAAGATGATGTCAGCAGCCTTTTCAACAAGGTCAGTCTTGTGCATGGGTTGTCCATTGTTGATTGTCTTGTCACGTTACCCGTTATTAATATGATGGTGGTTTTGTGTATTTATGTGGTTCATTGTTGAGAGTATACGAAAAGGGAGCTTTTTCGTCTCTGTCCTGTAGTACATGGCACTTGTACGTAGAGAGCGTATAGGACATTGAGGTCATTCGACTCTTCCTCCCAGGGAGGAGGGGGGGGAGCGCATATGACATTCGGTCATCTCTCATACATCGGTGGTGTTATCCGATGGCTAGTCAAATCCTGACTGTTTTTTCATACAGTTTCAGAAGTTTAAGTGCCTTAAACGCAGAAAAGCGTATAGGGATGAGCTGGTATTTTGACCTCGCCTCCCTCCCGCCGAATTCACTGTCGAATTCTGGCAATATCAAAAGTATTAGGGAGGTAAGTATACTCTTGATGTGAAATAAACGAAATCAAGGATTTCTTTTTTCACGAGAGAGTTGATACTTACCTCCCTAGATACGGACCCGGCCTCTCCACCCCACAGAGGCTCGGTCTTCAGGCTCTTAATAGTTGCATGTGTATCAGCCAATAAATTAGTCAGAGGAAGTGCTAGTCTGCGCATGCGCGGTGGTGGGGCTGGCATCCGCCAGACTACGCTCTGACTCCCTGCCCAGTAGGGGCACCTAACTGTTTTAATCTGAGTGTTTATTGAGTGAAAGCCGATATTTAGCAATATCAAAAGTATTAGGGAGGTAAGTATCAACTCTCTCGTGAAAAAAGAAATCCTTGATTTCGTTTATTCTGAAAGAAGTTTTTTAGCCTACTACCATAGGCTTCTTCAAACCAAATTTGGGTAAAATCCACCAAAACGTTTTAGGAGAAAGGTTTTAAGGCAAAAGTTGAGAGACGACGGATGGTCGTCATGGCATACATGTAAGTTCACTCGAGGCCATTCTGACTAGGTGGGCTAATGAGTGCTATGTTAATCAGTGAATTTGTCAAATAAATGTTTGTAGATAATCTGTAGAGATGGCGAGTTTTACTTTTCCCTTGACTTGTTGGCTAATGGCTCGTCAAGGTTAACCCTTTTATGGGCATTGGTCAAGCCAGCTGATAGTGATTTGTAGTATCTTCGTTGTAGTATTAAAAGTGTTACAAGTATTTGAAACCCTGTTTTACGTTATATTGCATTATGTTTGCATATGGAATTAGCATATATAATAACACTTGTGTATGTTTATTGCATTTTATTAGCTTTGTTTTTCAATCATTCTTTATTTGTATTCATTTAAAATGCAGCTAAAGAGTGCAAACAGTTTATTGGAGCAGGCACAACAACCGTACAGTTACCTGATAGAGAGCATTCGTGTTAGGGATATACAGACACAGAAGCAGAAAAACTACACAGAGACACTAGAACAGCAAGTTAAGTAAGTAATCTGTTTAGCAGAAACATTGTGTTAATCTATTGGGTGTATTGCAGCAAAAACTACCTCAAAGTAACGTGCATTCTGGGGGGAAAATATGACATCCATGTGTGGTCAAAAAGACCAGCTGTCTTAGAGCCCACATATTTTGACCTCAAAGGTCATTTCCTATATGTATTAACCCTTTAACCCTCGAATTTGTTCAAGAAAATTTAAATTTTCTCATAGAAAATGTCCATTTGCAGACCAAGGGAAGACTGTTTTTTAAAATGTACCAGTGGAACAGACTGACTCGGTTATCTAGCCAGCCTTTCAAGTGATAAATTTTCAAAAATAGTCCTCTTGGTCTACAAATGGACATTTCTCAAGACCACTGCAGAAGCCATCTTTGGCTGACTTGAGGGTTAAAGGATTAAGTAACCACATGTCTCTAATAATGAGCGCCTTTTGATTCTGATAACAAGGTGAGGTGGTTAAAGGGTTAAAGTATCTGATTTGATAGTGTTAGCCCGATGTTTGTCCTCATTGTATCATCCCAAGTCTGAATTCAGACTGTATCGCACTCTGAGAACAAGGCTTGGGCTAACATTATCAAATCAGATACTTTGGACATGTTGTTATTGTCATTTATAAGTATTAACATTGCCGGTATAGATACACTGCTTGCATAGAAGGAACTGGTGTCCTTTCTCTTCAATCTCTGCACCCACCCTCGATTCCGTCAATGCTGAGTCTCTCTTAGAGCTGTTAGGAAACAATCAAGATTGCAGCCAGGCCCATGTACCTGCCTTCAAGCGCCACCGTGCTGTCACAACTATGTCACTATCCTCTCTGATCTCTATAGTATTTGTGTGCCATTGAGTGGAAGATGCACATCTCCAGGCACAATGGGCTACTTCAAATAGCCCCTCACCTAATACACAAAAGTACACAAAGCTAAAACTTCTGAATTTCTACAGACTAAGACGCAACATCATAAGCAATGAATAAAATAAATAACAGATCTCGTGCCTCCAGAACATAATCTGGTCTTTTGGTATCAATCGAGTGTGTTAGGAGTTGTCCCTTCACGAGCACTCTGACAGGTTACCAGACCCTCACAAGTCATTATTATTGCATGTGTTAATGGATGAATCCACTTTTAGCTATGCCCCACCCATTTCTAGCTAAGCTCCACTGATGTTGGGATCGAATTATATACTTTGATTCCTGGATTCCCAGAATCCCAATTTCATGGTAACTATACAACTATCCTGTCGAATATTAACTAGTTTGACTGGGTGCTGTTGTTGCCTATGGCAGCAACAGCGTTGAGTCAAATTTGTTTCAAAATACTCAACAGAATGTTTATTAAATAGCAAAGACATACAATGCATACAACTGACAGACTTTTAAAAGTTCATGATGTGTCTGTCATTCATTGCGTAATTGATTATGATGTCACCCTATATGTGTGTCGTAATTCATTATGACATCATATACTTGAGTGACAGATTGGATTCATTAGCTTTCAATTAAGCTGATGATTTAACTTTTTAACCCTTTAATGGTCAAGCTTGGTCAAGAAAATCTACATTTCTGCTTACTGAATGTCCATTCACATTTCCAGAGTACCCACCCATCATATGACGTCATAATGAACTGCGTGATGTGTACAATGACATCATAATGAATGACGTCGATAAGTACGTCACGAACGCATATTTGAAGACGGTCTATACGTTGTTGTACAAATTGTTTGCTTTTACTATTTAAAAAATATTCTGTTGAATATTTTGAAACTAATTTGACTGGGCGCTGTTGCTGCCATAGGCAGCAACAGCACCCAGTCAAATTATTTACAAAATATTCAACAGCTTCCCTGTATAATTTTCAGGAAATTGATAGCTAGGGCATTCGGGGATCGATCAATCCCAACACGGCGAGGTGTGGGTGGAGCTTAGCTAGTGATGGGCGGGGCATAGCTAAAAATGGAAAGGCCCATTTGCAGGCCAAGAGAAGACTAATTTTGCCACAGGAATGACCGACTCAATTATCGAGATAAGAATTCCAGTGGTAAAATTTTTTTTTAATAGTCTTACCGTAGCCTGCAAATTGACATTCCTCAAGATCACTGTAGAGGCCATTTTTGTTCAGCTTGACCATTACATGACTAAGCTATTTTATTCCATAAATCTGTTGCAACTGTCTTCGAGCAAACCAATCATGATAATGTTTGAGAATGTTTATGAAAAAATAATGTACAAAATTTGAGTTATCCTAGGGTACCCACATATTGCGCACGTTTGAATTATCGGCTTCTAATAAATAGTCTGAGCAAAAATTTCAATTGTTAGATAAATATAAGAAACTAGTATGGGGTTTTATTCACCTGTATGAAACTTGACTTTTTAATTATCTGTCTAACTAAAATACAGCCCAAAACGAGCAGCTACCGAATCCAATGGCGTACCCGCTTTTTGCGCACTGACAAAAAGTATGTTTTGCAGCATATGCTACCACACCTTTAAAATATGTTTCACATAAGCTCAATGTTACTGCAGCTTAACCAATGATAACATATGTATCATATTTGAAAGGTCAGTTTGACAAATGGTGACCATGAATGCGTAAAAACGTCTGTATTATTTTTAAAGGGAAAAAATGTCATCTGAATCTATTTAATTATCAAATATAGATACAAATCTTAATCTTTTATGTTTCTGGGAATTTTTTTTGTGCTAGTTATATGAAAATTGTGAAATAATATGATGGTGTCAGAAATCAACAGCACTGCTTTAAAGGTATATTGACAAGTAGTTTCACAATTTCAAGCGGAGAAAATCTTTCATGAGCAAAATGAATAACTGTACATTGATATGTAAACCAATATTTTCACTTCAAGAGTATACTTACCTCCCTAATACTTTTGATATTGCTAAATATTGGCTTTCACTCAATAAACACTCAGATTTAAAACAGTTAGGTGCCCCTACTGGGCAGGGAGTCAGAGCGTAGTCTGGCGGATGCCAGCCCCACCTCCGCGCATGCGCAGACTAGCACTTCCTCTTTGCTAGATTATTGGCAAAGAGAACACACATGTCTTTTTGAGTCATAAGCTTTTTTGCTCTTAAACTGTTATTTCGTGTATCTTTTGGTGTGATAGTCACTTTTTTGGATGGCGGGAGGTTTCAATTCGCCACAGAAGGACTTAGGACCTTTAAATCAGGTGACTTCTAGTAAAATTAGCGAGTTTTCTTCCCGGTGTATTGTGTTTCCGGGACTCGCGTTTACCGTGATAAGCGCCTTAGTTAGTTGGTTTAGGTCAACTCGGTGCTTCCTAGGACTAATTTCTCTTTCTGTTTATGTCCACAGGTCTGTATGACGCTAGGTGGAGACAATCACAGTTGCTGAGAGTTAGTTTTCTCTCCACCATGGTTCCATTTCCTACTAACACTGTTAGGTTATCTAACCAAATGAAAAATATGTCCAGTGAGTTGGAGGCCTAGTATAAAGGTCTTCTCACTTTGCCCTCTTGATCCAATTCCTTCCCCATGAGGTGGAGAGAGTTAAGAGGCGTGCAGATGGTGGAGTTCTCCGGTTCGTCACGTTGGATGGTTTGTCTATACAAAGTGTCAGGTATCTAGTTATTGATAATGTGGTGATGTTAATTATTGTAAACAAACAAAGGGAGATAATTAACATTTTTGCCAGAAAAGAGTTATCTATATGTATCTGATGGTTGTGTAGTCAACTTATCCATTCAGCATACAATTCGTCCTTGCACTTGGATGTTTTGTTGGGATCGAATTTTTCCTGTCACGGGATTAATGACGTCATAATCAGCCTGGCTATGTGTTTATCAGCAATTCAAGCGCTATGCTGGTTTCTGATGTATATTGATCTTTATGATCGTTTTCCTTCTCTTTGAGTTGGATTGAGTTTCTAAGCTTAACTAGTTGCTCATACTCCTGGTCCTTTGCCCTGTTTCAGGGACCGGGTTGCGCGTCCTGTGGTCGTTTTCTGCCGGATAAGTTCTGGCCGCATCTGTGCTGTCAATGTAGCCCTTGTGGTCCATTGGTTAATTGTGACATATGTAAGCACTGGGGGTGCGAGTTAATGTCCGAATTCTTGTGCTGTTTACAGGCGACGGACAAGGTGGTAGAGGAGGAGAAGAAGAAGAAGCGGAAACGAGAGGTTGTAAGTAGGAAGGGTAAGGGGAAGGTCTCGTCCGCGGTGGATATGGAGGCCTTCCGGACCGAGATGTTGGGAGAGATGAAGAGGACAATAAAGGATTTGGTTCCAGGGTTGCTTCGTGGCATGCTTCCTGGACCAAATCCTTTACTGTCCTCATCATCGGCTTCGGAGCAGGTAATCCCCGCCTCTGGATCGATTTTCCTTAGTCCGCTTCCGTTGTCCGACGATTCAGAGGTGGCCCCATTAGAGGGGGCGTTCCACGGCCCTGGCAGCAGGCTTATTGCCGCGCCGATAGGGGACCGTGGACGGTTGTCGCTGAACCCGCGGGCTGCTTATCAGTCCAGGGGTATCCGCACGCCGCGGTGGCCAGTACCTCCTATGGCACCGTTCCTGGTCAGCCTGGGTTAGCTCTCTTTGCTAACCCGGGGTCTAATCTTTCTGACCAGGGTAATGAGGATTACCTGCTAGGGTCGCCGTCTGACGACGTGGACATGGATGAAGACGTTTGTGCACCCCTCGCGGGGAATACAGGCGCCTTGTTCCACGGTTTTACTCACCCTGGAGTAAAGTCCGCGGCTCAGGTGGTGGCCCAGGGCGCTGCTGATGGCCAGCGGTACCGCATACCTCGGCTTGCCGAGGGTGTTGCTGGTGCTGGCCGGGCCCGTGGTGAGCCTATATATACCCCGCGCTCTGCCACGGTGCCTGCTCCTGGTCAAACCAGTGATATTCTCATGCCGGTGCTGTCAGGCCCGCGTGTTTTCCCTGGCTTGCCAGGTGTATCAGCATACCCGCCGTCAAGCTCTACTGCTTGCGCTCAGGAGGAAGACGAAGGACCCCGTCTTGTAGAGCGCTCGCAGTTAGCCACGGAGGAGGATTGGTATGACGCTTGCCAGTGGTTGGTGAGCGTTAGGCCTGATCTGCCCGTGGAGCAGTCGGCTAGCCAGCGTGTTCACACGCCGTGGTTAGCTGGGAAACCGACTGCTAACGCTATGCCTTCTCTGCCGCTGGCGGAGCATGTCGTTGACATGTTCAAGGCGGCGGAGGCGTCCATTAAGTCGAGTGGACGTCTCGCGAAGGCCCCTCGCGAGGTGGCCAGGCGTTGTCGCATCGTGCCCCTGGATTACCAGCGGTACGGTGTGGTACCCAAGCCCGGCGTGGATGACCGCGCGGCTTTGGGTGAGGATGCGCGGCCAGGCACCCGTTCTGACACGGGTGTCTTGTGCGCGAACGCGTTGCGTTCGGCGAATACCGCGTTGCGTGATGCGGAGGAGAGTGGGAGGGCTTCGATTGCCGCTCTGTCCCACGTCTCCCAGCTGTTACAGGGGGTAGTAACGGCATCCGCATCGCGCCAGCCAAGTCCGGTCACTGTCCAGCGAACCATCCAGGATGGTATTAACCTGGCGCTGGACTGTGTGACTCGGGCGGTGACCAGGAGTGTCAGGGCAAGACGCACGTTTGCCCTGGACAATCTGTGCCCGTCTCAGGACCTGTACAATAGGCTACTGTGTACGCCTATGACGGGCCCTGGTCTTTTTGGAGGTGAGGGATGTCGCCACCTCCAGGAGACGGTCACCCTGGTGAATAACCAGAGGGCGCTGCGCGAGCAGTTTGATGTGCTGCGTCGTGATAACGCTCGCGCCGCGGCCCCGGCGTATCGTCCCCTGCAGGCTCGAGGTGGTGCTGGCCAGGTCAGTGGCCAGCCACCGTCGCAGCGTCGGCCTCGGCCGCGTGCGATTCGGCCAGCAGCGAGGGGGGCGCAGGTTCCTCAGCCGCCGTCAGCCAGGCAGCCGCCCGCGCACCGAGGTGCGCGCGGGGCGGGGCGGGGCGCGCGAGGATCTGGGCGTGGTTATCGGTCCTGACAGGACGCTTACCGCGGTAAGAACCACTCCGGTGTGTATGGCGGCGGAGACAGTGCCGCTCTTGCATGCCTCGTGTCCACCGCGGTCCCTAGGTGGGCCGGTGGGAGGCCGGCTAGCCGGCCACATGCAAGAGTGGGAACGGTTAACTCAGGACCGTTTAGTCTTGCGATGGCTTTCCGTCGGGTATCATCCAGAGTGGGTGACAGGCCCGCCGTCGCGACTGTCTCTGGTGCCAATCTGGACTCCCATTCCGAGAGATCCAGAGCAAAGGTTGTGTATCGAGGAGGAGATAAATTCCCTCATACAAAAGGGAGCTATTCAGCCGGCACAAAGGTGTCCGGGCTTCTATTCAACCCTGTTCTTAGTAACAAAACGCACCGGTGGGTGGAGACCGATTCTCAACCTCAAGCCATTGAACAAGTTCATCGAGACGCCCAGTTTCAAGATGGAAACGGTGCGCTCGGTGTTGGCGGGGTTGGAGAGGGGGATGTGGACGGCGTCGATAGATTTGAAGGACGCTTATTTCCACATCCCCATCCACGGGAGTTTCTGTCGCTTCCTGAGATTTGCATTCCAGGGCAGACAGTGGGAATTCAGGGTGTTGCCCTTCGGAATTTCCACGGCTCCTCGGGTTTTCACCCGTGTGGTTCTTGCGATCACAGCATACCTCCGCAGGAGAAGCATAGCAGTCCACACGTACATAGACGACTGGCTGTTGAAAGCGCACACCCGGGAAAGTTTGTACGCCAATCTGGAGATGGTTTTGAAAATTCTCACAGACTTGGGCTGGATGATCAATTTCCCAAAATCAGAGCTGACTCCATCCCAGAAGTTTGTTTACCTGGGGATGTTCTTCGATCTAGAGACAGGATATGTTTATCCTACTCAGGAGAGAGTTCAAATACTCATCTCGTTGATTCAGTCAGTGTGCGACAGTCGTCATGTCCTGGCACGGGTTTACTTGAGAATGCTGGGGTTGATGGTTTCGTTGGAACCAGTCATTCCTCAGGCCGCCTTACGCAGGCGGCCGATCCAGTTGTTTCTCATGACACAATGGACCCAGAGTACAGGTTCGCTGGACTCGAATGTGTCAGTGTTGGCGCCTCTGATTCACCACCTGCAATGGTGGTTGAATACAGAGAATCTCTTGCCGGGGGTTTTGCTAACCCCTCCCCACCCTCAGGTGACTGTGTATACAGATGCATCGATGGAGGGCTGGGGAGCTTGCCTGGAAGAATCCACGATATCAGGGCTTTGGAATCTGGAACAGTCACAGGAACATATAAATCTACTGGAGCTAAGAGCAGTAGTCCTGGGCCTGGAACATTTCTTACAGAAAGTTCAGGGCAAGATTGTTCTTATTCGTTCAGACAACTCAACAGTTGTGACTTACATAAACCGCCAGGGCGGAACGAAGTCGCCCAGTCTCTGTATGATGACATGGAAACTGCTTTGTTGGTGTCTGGATCACCAGATTACCTTGAAAGCAGTTCATATTCCGGGAAGGTTAAACCTGCTAGCAGACTCATTGAGCCGAAGGATGAGTGTTTTACCCACGGAATGGCAACTAAATCAATGTGTGGCGGATCGTCTGTTCGACCATTGGGGGAAACCCAACATCGATTTGTTCGCAACGAAGAAGAATGCGAAGATGACGACGTACGTCTCTCCGATTCCGGATCCAAGCGCTTTCGCAACAGATGCGTTAGCTATCAGCTGGGGGAGAATGTATGCATACGCATTCCCTCCAGCAATCCTGATTCCAAAAATTCTTCAGAAAATCAGACAAGAGGAATGCCAAGTGCTTCTGATCGCCCCGGATTGGCCAAGCCGATCATGGTATACGGATCTGCTGGACCTTCTGGTCTGCAATCCGGTTCCTCTGCCTCTGATGGACGATATTATCTTCCAGGGCAAGGCCCTTCACAACAATCCGTCAATGTTCAGATTGACTGCGTGGATGTTGTCAAGGAATCTAGAATTAAGGAGGGCTTTTCTGAGCAAGCAGCCATGTTTATGGCCAAAGCCAGGAGGGGGTCAACCTCCAGAGCATATAATTATAAAATCAACAGATTTGCAGAATGGTGCTCAAAAAGATGTATTGATCCAATGGATTCATCTATTCAAGTAGTAGCTGATTTCCTCTGTCACCTCTATGATGCCTATAGCCTCAAGCCTAACTCTATTGCTGGTTATAAGTCAGCATTAATGTCTGTTATTCCTTGCTTGGCTAAGAGGGGAAGTGATGAAGTAAATACATTGAATGTATTAATTAAAGGCATGGGCAATCTAAGACCAAGGAATCCACCTGTGATTCCGTCTTGGAGTTTATCGCTAGTGCTTCAAGTACTAGGTGATAAGCCTTTTGAACCACTTAGTTCCATTTCTATGAAACTATTAACACTGAAGACTGTGTTTTTAATTGCTGCGGCCTCGGCTAGGCGTAGGAGTGAGATTCATGCCTTATCAGCCGAGGATGACCGTTTTGTGGTTTCAGGGGAAGGCCTTAAGCTGCTACCTAGGATTAATTTCTTGGCTAAAAATCAGTCGTTGAAATATCCAGGTCAACCTATTATTTTGCCTGCTTTAACTAGATATGATCCTAATTCTAAAGCATGGTGTCCCGTCCGGGCGCTGCGCCGGTACAAACAACGTACGGCGGCATGGCGCACCGACCAGTCAGCGTTATGGTTGTCATATATTGAACCCCATGGGAGGGCTTCTAAGGACACCATTTCCAGGTGGATTGTGGAATGCATTCAGTTTTGCCATAAATCCGCCACCGGGAAGCAGGTTGACGTGGCCAAGGCTCACAGTGTCCGCGGCGTAGTGACATCCACGGCCCTATTTAATGGGGTCCCTGTGGATGATATTATGTCGGTGGCTCAGTGGCACTGTGAGTCAAGTTTTACAGACCATTATCTCCGTGACACCTCTAATCCTCTCGCCTTGTCGGTTTTGAAAAAATAAATCGGTTTATATTTTTTGAGGTGGTTTCCTCATTACTTATATATATCACAATTAATTTATGGAAACACCCACTTTTTTGGGCCTGCATCAGTCTTTACCAATGGGAAGATGATGTCAGCAGCCATTTCAACAAGGTCAGTCTTGTTCATGTGTTGTCCGTTGTTGATTGTATTGTCACGATTACCCGTTATTAATATGGTGATGGTTTGTGTATTTGTGTGGTTCATTGTTGAGAGTTACGAAAATGGAGCTTTTTCGTCTCTGTCCTGTAGTACATGGCACTTGTACGTAGAGAGCGTATAGGACATTGAGGTCAGTCGACTCTTCCTCCCAGGAAGGAGGGGGGGGGGTGCGCATATGACATTCGGTCATCTCTCATACATCGGTGGTGTTATCCGATGGTTAGTCAAATCCTGACTGTTTTTTCTTACAGTTTCAGAAGTTTAAGTGCCTTAAACGCAGAAAAGCGTATAGGGATGAGCTGGTCTTTTGACCTCGCCTCCCTCCCGCCAGATTCACTTTCGAATTCTGGCAATATCAAAAGTATTAGGGAGGTAAGTATACTCTTGAAGTGAAATAAACGAAATCTAGGATTTCTTTTTTCACGAGAGAGTTGATACTTACCTCCCTAGATACGGACCCGGCCTCTCCACCCCACAGAGGCTCGGTCTTCAGGCTCTTAATAGTTGCATGTGTGTCAGCCAATAATCTAGTCAGAGGAAGTGCTAGTCTGCGCATGCGCGGAGGTGGGGCTGGCATCTGCCAGACTACGCTCTGACTCCCTGCCCAGTAGGGGCACCTAACTGTTTTAAATCTGAGTGTTTATTGAGTGAAAGCCAATATTTAGCAATATCAAAAGTATTAGGGAGGTAAGTATCAACTCTCTCGTGAAAAAAGAAATCCTAGATTTCGTTTAGTGTGCGTGCCGATCGTGAGCAACCCTCACATGAGGCTGAATACATATGCGCAAAGAGAGGGGGTGCGCAAATACAGGGACCACAATGATACCTTCTGTGTCATCAGGTTTGTAAATGGCATAATTATGATTAGAAGCTTTGTTTATTTTGCAGGAAACTTGAACAACAGAATGCAGAATTAGCGAAAGTAAAAAATCAGATGTCTCTTGATTTGGAGAGACTTCTCAACCAAAAAGAGGTACATTTAGAAGTCATTATAATATAGATTTTAGGCAATTTACTCAAATGGTAAAAAGATCAAGTGTCTCATAATCTTTCATTGGTTATTGTTTTTTACCCCTTGAAATTCCAGTGTCTCAATTTCAAGATTATACTGAAATGTTGTTGAATATTTTGAAAGTAATTTGACTGGAAGCTGTTGCTGCCTCAGGCAGCAACAGTTCCCAGTCAAATTAATTTCAAAATATTCAGCAAAATTCCATACATCACAAATAATGTATGATCTTTGGCCTGTAAGAGCTAAACCATTAATTATACATTACTAACCATTTCTCTCTATCATAATATTTGATATTCATTTTGAAAATGTTGTTGCTTTCTGAAATCTTGGTGTCTACGACGTAATGATATTAACAGTTCACAGCAGCACCTTTCTCAAGTTATACACCATCTGTCCCTATGAAACTGTACCGAGATCTACTCTAGATCCCTTAATATTGCTAATGCCTCATAAACTAAAATAGATGTGTATGAACAGTGTTTCCCATGGAATCTCAATTTTGGAGGTCACAGGGACCCAACAAGCTGAAATCTGGGGGTCACAATCTAAAAATATATGTTTCCAACACACTTTTTCTCATCCGTGTTAATATCGGAAGGTACCATGGACTGACTGCTATGAATCATTAGGTCCTATGAGAGATTCTGTGGGTATTTTTGTACAAATTTCTATAAACATGATAAAACTAATTACTATTTAATAATAATACAAAATTTTCAGGTGTCTCATGGGACCCACTGCCACTACTTCTAAGGGTCGCAAGTTGCTTTTTTGTGGTATATACCCTCAAAAGGACTCTTATGAGAATCCCTGATTAGGTGAATATTTCATATGCACCATAGACCATTTTATGACTTGAATTATGCACAATTTTGTGTGGATTTTATTCTCTGTGACTGGCATTGTTCCCATTTAAGCCTTCTGAGGCAGCAACGTCTTTCAGTCAAATTATTTTCAAGAGTTCAAAAGAATATCTTAGGGATCCATTTCTA
The DNA here is from genome assembly GCA_034401795.1 of Chaetoderma sp. LZ-2023a. Classification (NCBI taxonomy): domain Eukaryota; kingdom Metazoa; phylum Mollusca; class Caudofoveata; order Chaetodermatida; family Chaetodermatidae; genus Chaetoderma; species Chaetoderma sp. LZ-2023a. Next base: position 5,812 of record JAVVLW010004316.1, on the reverse strand, counting down.
GCTATGTCCCACCTATTTCTAGCTACGCTCCACCCAAACTTTACCTGTGCTGGGATCGATCAAATTGAACTCCAAGAACCACATTATCAAGGTAACTATAAAGGTAAGCTGTCGAATATTTTGAAACTAATTTGACTGTGCTTTTGCAGTACGCAGTCAAATTAGTTTCCAAATATTCAACAGAAAGTCTATTAAATAGTAACGCCATACAATTCATATACTCGATGGACTATTAAGCGTTTGCGATGGCCCTAGATACGTTATACATTATGTATTTTGTGTGTAACATTAGCCTACATGTGACGTAATTCATTATGATGCCATGTACAGTACATGAGTGACAGATTTAATTCATCCATTTTGAGCCAATTTGACTCATCACCATAGTCCTACCTTTTGTCTCGTCTGTGAAGCAGAAGGGAGTCATAGGTGTCACGTCTCTGACAACTTTTACCAACTCGCTTTGGCGGATATTTCAGGATTAGTTAACCCTTTAACCATAATATTTGTTCAAAATTTTTTTATATTACTCATAGAAAATGTCCATTTGCAGACCAAGAGAAGACTATTTTTGAAAGTTTACCACTGGAATGACTGGCGAGCCAGTCATTCCAGTGGTACATTTTCAAAAATAGTCCTCTCTTGGTCTGCAAATAGACATTTCTAAAGATCACTGCAGAAGCCATTTTTGGCCGATATGAGTGTTAAAGGCTTAAGCCTATCAGAACTTAGCTTGGGTACATAGTGCCTAAACTGTTAAGCATCAGTGTGATAACATAATAGGTCACAAGGTCAAAGGTCACTGACTTTGGTATAAAACACAGGTTTAACAGTCCACTTCGCTCAGGAACTTCAGATAATCTGCCCTATATGAATAGTATTGGTACCCCTCACTATGCTCCAGCTCTGGTACCTCAAAATTTCCCATTACATCCCACTTTTTTCTTGGACCCAATGTGTTGCCAGGTGACAGAAATATGATTATTTTACATCCTCTAGGGTGAATACTAAAACTCAATCCCTTGCAAGTATGGCTAACCAACTATGGTGCAGAGTGTCAGTCCCCACTGATGAGTTATGGTGTCCTGTAATTGCATTAAACCTATAATAAGAGGCCAGATATTAGATACTTCTGGGTGACTATGAAGACAAGCTCCTTTTTCCTTAAGGTTTCAATTTTGAGATGGATAGTGAAGATGATTCTGTACATTCATGAAAGTGCTTATCCGGGGAAGATTACTCTTGCCCATGCCCTTATAGGTATAGCTGCTTTCAATATGTTTCTTTTCCTGAAGACATGACAGGTTTGCTTATTGGTGGAAGGTTGAACGCACTTGTCAACTTTACTTAAAATAAGTGTGTATCGACTATAGTTTTGATGTAAATCGTTACACGGCCAAAGTTTTATACTACCAAAACATAGTGCACTGGTAAACTGCAATGCATTGCCAAAAACTGCAATGACAAAGTACAATGAACCGCCAAATATGCACTGCTAAATCGCCAAAATGGCCAAAGTTTTGTACCACCAAAAATTGGTGCACCACCAAAATACAAACCGCTTGCATGGAAATAATTAGATCTGGCTAATTCAATCAATATCATGGTTGGCAAGTTTTGGACACTAGTGGTTTAAACCATCCGCCCAAAATAGGTTTTGGACACCTAAAAATGTCCAAATCCTAAAATTTTAGTCCAGACTATTTCCTTTGAAAATGAGATGTATGTAACTCATGATTAGTGAAAGGGTTAACATACGTAGATTAGTTTGAACACAATTTAACTTGGTTATCTTAGAGAGTGTAACTACATGTACAGTCAAATCTTTAATAATACTATATCACCTATTTATCCAGCAAAATAATGTATGTATGATAGGAAAACTGTTGAATATTTAGAGAATAATTTGATTGGAAGCTGTTGCTGCATCAGACAGAAACAGCTTCCAGGCAACTTAATTTCAAAATAACAGAAAATTTGCTGTATAACAGCTAAATTGTAAGGAATATTGCCATTTCTGGCCATTATCATTGAAAGTGTTAACTACTGGCTGTAACTCAATTGTAACTTCTGTTCCTTGACTGAGACAGCAAGAAATTGGCTGGGTCGACTAACAAAGGGCTCTTTGCGTGTAAACAGATTTAAGTTCAGATAACTAGCAGGCATTTCTGTAGATGTTATGTTATAACATTCACAGGTGAATGAGCTTATAATTAGGTGGTAGTATAGTTAACTAATCCAGCTAATCATTTCACCCCTGTAAATTCCTCTATACTAAATTGACTGAACCATAAAAGCTGTTACGGTTTTGAAAAAAATTTGACTAAGCTTTTGCTGACTTTGGCAGCAATACCTTACAGTCAAATTATTTTCAAAACATTCTATGGACAATTTCTTACTTGTAAAGTAATTGTTATACTTTGTCTGTGTCATTGAGAGGGTTTATAGAGAGAAGGGTAGGTGTATTTAACTCTCTCATCCAAGAATGCTATTATGAAATAGGTTTTGGACATTTATAGACAGTTTTGGACAGTTTAGGACTCGTTTAGACATGCTTTAGATAAGTTTTGGACAAAGTCTGTTCAAAATTAGTTTTGGACAGTCCAAAACCCAACCCTGATCAATGTCATTGAAATACTAAGGTTAAGTACATAAAATGTCATTTCTCTGTAGGAACTGACCATGATGAAGAAGGTTCTTATGAACATGTATGGTCAAGACCAAGAGTCAAGCCGACTGACCAGTAGAGGTGCTGCAATGTCCAAGTCATCATCATCCTCAATGTTCATGTCCGCACCACCAAGCAATCTTCATAAGCCTGAACCACAGCACTTTGTGAGTATAATATACATAAATGTAGTATGCATTTTATATCAACATTATCAATCAAGCTTGGTAAATGTCATATTGTATCCAGACTTGGAAAAAGGTATGCAGAGTGATAATGCTGTATATGATAGCATGGGCACTGAGTATATAGACTTCTGTGATGCTTCAACGTGAATCTTACATGTCTTATGCTAATCATACTGCTATCTGTTGACCTAACAGTAGGCCTACTTTCCTACTTTGTCCTACTGTTAGGGTTCTATCCTACTATTTAGCAGAAAAAAAATTCAATTTCCAAAGAAGTATAATTGAGTCTATATCTTATCTTTGACTAATGTGATGGCGCGGTACAGGTGGGTGGATGGGCGGTAGAGTGGTTTCCGGATAATAACTCTGGTACCATTTGTCAGATCGTTTTGCAACTTCATAGGGTGGTGGTGCACTAGGCCTGGAGAAGAAACCTATCAAAATCGACGATGACCCGAAATCCAAGATGGCTACCAGTCACCAGTGGCCATCTTGAAAATTGGTTTCCCAATGATAACTCTGTTACTGTTTATCGGATCGCTTTGAAACTTCATATGGTTGTTGGACCAGGTCTGGAGAAGGAACATATCAAAATTGACAATGATCCAAAATTCAAGATGGTCACCAGCCACTGGCAGCCATCTTGAAAATTAGTTTCTAGATGATAACTCTGTTACTGTTTCTCGGATCACTTTGAAACTTCATAGCACTGTTGGACTACCTCTGGGAAAGAAACCTATTGAAATTGACAATGATCCAAAATCAAAGATGGCAGCCAGCCACCGGTAGCCATCATGAAAATTGGTTTCCCAATGATAACTGTTACTGTTTATCGGATCGCTTTGAAATTTCATATGGTTGTTGGACTAAGTCTGGAGAAGAAACATATCTAAATTGACAATGATCCGAAATTCAAGATGGTCACCAGCGACCATCTTGAAAATTGGTTTCTGGATGATAACTCCATTCCTGTTTATCAGATCATTTTGAAACTGCATAGGGTGGTTTGACTAGGTCTGGGGAAAAAAACCTAGTGAAATTGACGATGATCCGAACTCCCAAGGTGGCCGCCAGCCATCTTTTGGTTTATCAGATGACAACTCCTTGACCGTTTAACGGATCGCTTTGACACTATAGGATGACTGCTCTGGGGCTGAGGAAGAAATAAATATTTTTTGATAGCTTTCACTCATTGGTTTGTCATCATGGCGGGGTATTATGTGCCGTTTGCAGAGCTCTTGTTTAACAGAATAGTTTATACTGCGTAACTAATCTCAATATCAACCAATTTGAATCATTAGCATTCCTACTTTTTGGTTAGAGCTGCTATAAGGCCTGTATAATTTACTCTGTTACTGTATGAAAGTTCATGATGTCACCAGACCTCAGTAGAATGACACCAGCTCAGACTATAAATACTAAACAACTTATATACTTGCAAAGTGGATGAGCTGTTATTCTGATGCATCATTCATTGCAGGTCAAAGAAGTGCCACAGTGGGCGAGGAAATTAAAGCAGAAAGCGATATCTGAGAAATCACAGTATTCCAATGAGTATGGTAGCGCAATCTGATTCATGACTCATTCAGATGGCTGATAATAGTGCCAGCAGGATTAGGTTCATGGTGGAACACATCCCGAGATGACTGCTTCGTGAAGTACTCAATAGCGTGACGTAACCATTTAACCCTCGAATTTGTTAAAGAACATTTCAATTTTCTCATAGAGAATGTTCATTGCAGACCAAGAAAACTATTTTTGAAAATTTGCTACTGGAATGACTGGCTCGGTTATGGAGCCATTGATTCCAGTGGTAAATTTTCAAAAATAGTCTTCTTGGTCTGTAAATGGACATTTCTCAGGACGACTTCAGAAGCTGTTTTTGGCTGATATGAGTGTTAAAGTTGAGATGTCTCATTGACATACTACAAGTCAGGTCACAGCTACGATCTGCCAATGAAATGTCTGGCTCAGTTATCGAGTGGTTCGGTTATTGAGTCAGTCATTCTAGTGATAGATTTTCACAAATAATCTGGCCTACAAATCGACATGTCCCCAAGACCACTGCAAGGTCTGGTGTTGCTAGGCTTGACAATGGCCCTTTCCAGTTTATTTATCCATCATATCACGTCATAATCAACTACGTGACGTGTAGCATGACGTCATAATCAATGACATCATTAAGTTCATCACGAACACATAATTGGTGACGGACTAAAGCGTTGTATGAATTGTATGTCTTTACTATTTAATAAATAATGCTGTTGAACATTTTGAAATTAATTTGACGGGGGCGAATGGCAGCAACAGCAAATTTGACCATTAAAGGGTTAAGAAACTAATGTCAGTTCAATCAATTAATGTTACTCACCGGATGGTTATCAAAGTAAATGGATGAAGCAGGCCATGCAATGGGTGATCCGTCACTCAAGTGTCAGGTATAATAATTAATTACATCACTTGTTAGCTGACATCACAATCATAACGAGGTACAGCTCCGTCATGAAAAACACAAAGTTCCACGAGTGTATGAATTGTATGTCTTTGATGAACTTACCATTTAATAAGCATTCTGTTGAATATTTAAAAACTAATTTGACTGGGACCTGTTGCTGCCTATGGCACCCAGTCAAATTAGTTTTAAAATATTCAACAGGTTACCTGTATAGTTACCTTAAAAGTCTGGGAATTCAGGTTTAAATGTTTAAAATTGGTTTCACCATGTTTAAACAGCGCGTGAGGCATAGCTAGAAATGGATCCATCTATTAACCCTTTAACCCTTGAATTTGGTCAGGAAAATTTCAATTTTCCCATAGAAAATGTCCATTTGCAGACCAAGAGAAGACTACTTTTGAAACTTTACCACTGAAATGACTGGCTCGGTTATCAAGCCAGTCATTCCAGCGGTAAATTAAAAAAAATAGTCTTCTCTTGGTCTGGAAATGGACATTTCAC